>PJEX01000002.1:286118-534458 GCA_005350895.1 Colletotrichum tanaceti
GGAAGGGCAGGAAGGGCAGGAAGGGTAGGAAGGGCAGGAAGGGCAGGAAGGGCAGGAAGGGCAGGAAGGGCAGGAAGGGTAGGAAGGGCAGGAAGGGCAGGAAGGGCAGGAAGGGTAGGAAGGGTAGGAAGGGCAGGAAGGGCAGGAAGGGTAGGAAGGGTAGGAAGGGTAGGAAGGGTAGGAAGGGCAGGAAGGGTAGGAAGAGCAGAGGGCTAAAAGCCTAGCAGGGGGCTGCTCTAGGTAGTTACACTAGAGTTTTCCTACCTTTTTCCTCCTCTAGCATCTAAAGTCTTATAAGCTAATGATTTTGATTAGATACCTGATAAGAACCCTGCTCTAGCTGAGCACTTAGTACCGCCACTTAAAGCAGTTCTCTTTCCTATCCTAGCAGGAGGTAGTAGCAGACAAGGTATCTATTAACCTACCTACCCTACTTACGAACTAACCCTACATCTAAACTATCCGAAAATACTGCATTTCTCCTCCTTCTTAATATTACTACCTTTTTTAAACTACTATAATAATCACAACCCTCTATTAAATAACCTTATTGTTTTAGTATATCCTTTTAATTGAATAATAAAGTAATATACTGAATTTTAGCTTTAGTAGGCCCTTAATGATATAGCTGCTAGCTACCCTATTTGCTAGGTAGCTTATAGCTAGGGTATACTATACCCTTTACTCTAATATTAATTTTATAGTAGGTAGAGTAGAAATGTAGCCTAGGTTGATTACTAGCGTTTATCCTAGGCCTAAGAGAGCAGCCTAGCTACCTATATAACTATCTAAGAAGCCTTTAGCTATCCTCTTACCTATTAATAAGTAAAGGGTCTAGTAGAGCGTCTTATAGGTAGTACTAGTAATACCTAACAACCTATAGGAAAGAGGTAGATATATTAATTTAGGTAGAGAAACCTATCTATTATTACTAAGAGACCTAAGGCTATAGATTCTAGGTAATGTAAAGTATACTCTACTAATATTATCTAGGCTTAGTTCTAATATATAGATAGTATCCCTACTATTTAGGCTATCTATCTATCTAATAGATAGAATATAGATAAGACTAGTATTATAGAGGGTAGGGGAAGTAATAGGCTAGTGCTAGGATCTATAGTATTATAATCTATCTAGAAAAAGTAGCCTAGATCTAGGGTATAGGTATTACTAATTAAGTGTATCTTAGCTATTAGAAGCTGCTTACTCCCTATAGTTATCTATAAGGGTAAGTTAGTCTAGGCCTAGTAGTTTCTATTAGATCTATCCCCCTATAATAGCTAGTAATTCACCTATTTAGATAATAGCTAGATAAATAATTAGACTACCTTTAACTAGCTAGAGAAGGTCTTTATCCTAGGGACTATTCCTACCTAGCTAGATAATGCCAGGTTATTAGTTATAGATAAGTATTATAGCTATATAATAATAGAATTTATATAGTAATACTAGAAGTATAAGATCTATCTATTATTTCTACCCCCCTATACCTCTACTATCCTCTAGCCTCTTAATATATTAGTCTTTAGCCTATTAAAGCAGGCCTATAGGAAAGAGGTTAGATCTATCTATAACTAGTATAGTAACTTAATAGTTATAGGTAAGAGGATATTTCTAAGCTATTATTATAAGGCTAGAAGGGTAGCTATAACTAGCTAGAATATAAAAATAGGCTAGAAGTAGGCTAGGTTATAGCTAGTCTCCTTAAGGTATCCCCTATCTAATACTATAGTTATTAAGGTAACCTCTAGTTAATAGGCTAGCTAGTAGACTAGCTAGTAGTCTAGCTAGCAGTCTAGCTAGTAGTAGGATAAAGCTATATCTATTATTCTATAGTTAACTCCTTATTACCTAGCTAATCTATAATATTAATTATACATATTTACTTAGTTAGATAAAGATAACTTAGATACCTATACTATTTGTTACCTATCTAGAAAGGTGTAGAAGGGCTATAATAAGTAGGTAACTAGACTAGCTATACTAGAGTAGTAGGTCTAGTAGCTGCAGGGTTAGGTATAGGAATAACGCTAGCGTAGGAGGAAAAAGGTCCCTATATCTCCTAACAGTAAGTTTATAAGGATAGAGTAGATCTAACAGGCTTTATTGTTGTCTAGTGAAGCAGAGGATAGTCTAGATAAATCCAGCGTATTAGAAATGCCTAGTGAAGCTGAAAGCTGTATTTAGGTAGGTGGTAGGGTAGAGGAATAATGGATGGGAATAGTGGTATAGGTGGTGGTGATAGTGGTTTAGATGTGGGGGTGGTTTGTAAATAGGGTGGGTGGGTTAGGGCCCCTCTAGAAGGTAGATTTGACAGCGCCTCCCTGGTCTTGCGCTTATAGGTAGCATAGGTTAAGCTAAAATAGCCCTTTCTTTAGATCTAGGTCCTTAGGATCTTCCTCATTGTATACGGCATTATCGTTAAAGTCCTCCCTGTCAGTAGAGACGTTTCTAGGCTAATTACTACGTTATCAGCCATTATGCAATCATAGTGTAAGGCATAGTGTAAAGCAAATAGAAGTTAAATTTCAATTGAAATACGCTAACAACTACCTCACATTTACATCTTACTGCATCTTGATCGAAGTTATAGCTATAATCTCACATTTAATAGGATCAACCCAGCAGATACTTAAGTACCCTGTCGTATTACTTCATAAACCTGAGACAGCTGTAGATAAACAAGGCAAGCAGGCTGTTAATACGCTGTCTATTCTTCAGGTAATGATAACAATAGACACAGCAATATATGGCTTTTATGTAAGAATAACACTTTTAGCAAGCTACATTAGTCTAATGTAATATTAACTCTTAGCGACAGCTAAGTTACCTGCTGTTACTTCTAGATAGAATGTCTTAACAACATTTACTCTTAGGCATAATTAGGCTCTTAGCTTAGATATGTCGCCCTATGTCCCACTTTTTCACACAAGCTTCCCACTAATAAGCAAGTTCTATTAAATAAGGTAAATAAATATATATAGAAATCACAGCGAATTCTGAGAAGGATTCAGGTATGTATTAGTATTTACATAAGGTATAGGGTACATACTAGTATGTGATGTTATCAAATTAGAGGGTGCGCACACAGGACGCAGCACAGGCACAGCCCAAGCGGCCCAGAGATACGGCGCGCAGGCTGGAGATAGGGTAGAACTGGCCTAAACAAGCCTAGCTATAACGAAGAGTCTGCTGCAGGCTTCGCCCTAGGTAACAGGCTTTATAGAGGTATTAAATTAATAAAGAAGTACGCTAGGCCCTAGTTATGTAAGGGGGCGCTTGTTCTATATCCCCTTCATGAATATTCTGCATCCCCACTAGCCACAACCACCACTAGTTATTAGCCGCCTATAGCTATAGCCTACAGCTATAGGTAATACCACACCCAGCCATTTTTTACAGAGGGTAGCATAGAAAGTAATTAGGCTAGTTATAGAGGCTAGGTTAGTTAGAGGCCTACAAAAGTATTAAATATTTAAAGTTAAAATCACCTTAATTTTTAGCTACTTAGGCTTAGCTAGTAATTTATTATTAATTATTATTATGCCTCTAGCATTAACTTAATAAAGCCGCTTCTATTATTCTTATATTTTAACTTCTTTAGGCTGTTACCTTATTCTTAAAGGTTATATATAGTTTATAGTAAGTTAGTATAGTTATAACCTTCTATAATATATTTATCCCCTAATATCTTACTAATATCTATAACCTACCTCTTATTACTACTAGCTTAAAGCTAATACTAAGTATAAGAGGTTTATAGCTAAAAGTCTTAACTAGGGAAGAATTAATAATAGGTATAGGTAAATATATAAGATTTAAGCTTATTCTTTTCTATAGGCTAGTCTATAGGGAAGGGGTTTATCTAGATAGGTAGAGAAGTAAGGGGTAAGACCTAAGCTATCTAAACTATCTAGTCTATTACTAAAGGTCTAGCGATATCCTTACACTAAGCATATAGTTACTTATTAATGTAGCCTAGCTTATTACCTAGACTAAGGGCGTTAGGTTAAGGTATAGTAATAGAGACTATATATAAGAGGCTAGATATAAAGTATAGTAGGATTCTATTCTTATATAGGCTAATTTACCTATGTAGATAACCTTAATAGAGATGTATACGCTTACTATTATAGTATATACCTGTTACCTTTAGGGGTTTATTTAGGATCTTAGATAGGATACCCTTAATAAATATATTACTATAGCTCTTAACTTATCCCTTACCTTTATAACGATAATAGATATATTCTTAACCCTACTTAACCTAGGCTTCTCTTCTTCTTATCGTTAGTCTTAGATATTATAACTGCTTTATACCTTATTCTTCTAGGGCTTCTTTACTGCTAGCTACGCTACCTTCTAGGTTATCCTCTTATCTTATTAAACAATAACTTCTCCTTCTAGCTATTATTAAAATTGCTTTAGTCTATTAACCTAAAGAGAAAGGGGTTAGTTTATAGGCTTAATTAAGAATAGTAAGATTATAAGGGGTAATAAAGAAAAAGGGTTAATTAGCTACTAGACAGTTAGTCTACTTACTCCTAGTAGCTATATCCTTAATATTGTAAAGAACCTATCTTACTTATTATTATCTACTCCTCTATAACCCTCTTTATCTTTATCTTTATCTTTATTATTACTCTTAGCGTTATAGCTAGCCTCTTTATCCTTGTCTTCATTATTATTAGTATCTTCTTTAGCGTCTTTATCCTTCTTAATTATAGATAAGGACTTTAATTATAGGGTTAGATACGTTATTCTTAGTTAAGTAATCGTTAGCGTAGTATTAGAGATATATAGGGCTTAAAGTTATTATCTTATCTAAAATATAATCTTAGTAATACTATGTAATACCTTTTCCTAGACCCTACTGTATAGTGTCTATAGTTATAAGAAATACTCTATATAATATAATAGTATAAATAGGGTAATTTAATATTAGTCTACTCTTTTAAGTAGTATTATTTACTTTCTTACTAGGGACGTTTTATCTATACGTTATCTATCTTAGATATAAATGTTAAAGTATAGGGACTTACCTTTTATCTATTGTCTAGTAGTAAGTATTATAGTTACTAATATTAGTAAAACAGTAATCTAGATAGCCTAGCCTATATATTTATTAATAACTAATCCTACTACTGTTTTAGGAATATTATAGTATATTAAGGTAAAAAGATATCTAGAAAGTTTCCTAATAATATCTTCTCCTAGGTTAAAAGTATAAGAGATAAAACAAAGAAGGAAATAGTCTATAAGACTAATATATACTATTCTAAATCTCTTATAGACTTCTATAGTAGTTAGTATATATACTAAAGCTAATATAGGGGACTAAAGTAGAGTTTAACTATATATTAGTATTTAATATAAGCTAGTTACCTTAATCTCTAAAGAAGATAAGCCTATAGCTAGAAGATATCTAGGGAAAATAGATCTAGTAGGCTCTATCTATAGATAATCTCTAGTAAATAAGGTTACTTATCCTAAGTAATACTATTTTAGTAGATATAATAATCTCTTATAATAGTATATAGCTAATCTCCTTATTATAGTATTAGTAGCTAATAAGTCTAAATAGAGTTCTATAAAAAGATAGTCTATAAAGAGTTATATTATAAAGTATTTAAAAAAGTACTTACTTACTAATACCTAATACTAATAGCTAATATAATAGGTTTTATAGCTTGAATAGTAGGGGTAGTAATTAACTTACTTTATTTAATAAACTAAATAGAATAGTAAGAAGTTTAAGTAAAATATCTATATTAGTATAGTATTAATCTTATAGTAATAAAGTCATCTTACTAATATCTTATATATTTTATATAGCTTATAGATATATTTCTCTTTAATAAATATATATTATATAAGATATACTACTATAAATATAGTAATAGTAAGTTAATAAGAACTATTATTATATTTAATAAGTATATTCTATATATAATAGTATCTACCTCTAAGTATACTATATATTTAAAACTACTTACTATAAGGTGTTATATCCTAACTTTAGATAGAGGTAAAGTAAAAGGTATTATTTAGCTATATATCCTATAAATAATTTAGAAACTAAATAGACTACTTTTTTTAATCTTTTTTACTTAGCTATTAAGAATAGTATTAGTATACTTTTATTATATACTAAATAGATAGTATATTTATAACTAATATATTCTTAAGAGGTATTAATACTTTATCTATTAGTATTTTAGAAGTATTACTAAAAACCTATAAGAAAGACTTATTATAGCTAATATGTAAGATATTTTCTAAAGCCTTAATAAAGCTTAGTAGGTAGTACTAAAAGCTATTATAAAATATTTAGTTTATATTCAAAGATAGTATTTATAGCTTAAGTAGATTTAAACTTAATTATAGGAGGAGCTAGGCTTTAAAGACTATAGAAGTTACTCTATAACTAGAAGCTATATAAGTAGATAAAGGTAGCTATAATATCTATTAAGTTAAAAACAAGTATACTAAAGCTGTTTGCTATGTATATAGGCTATAATACTTAGCACGCTAAACTAGATCGCTTATTCTATCGCCTAATAGGATTATGATTAACTGTGCAGTCGAGATCTCTAGCGTAACTTCGTCTAAGATTTCGTTGGATGGATGGACTGCCGAGACGTTTCATACTGTAAGCAACCCTGTGAAGGAGATCCTGAGAGACATCCCCTGAGAGCGAGGAGTATACGTTGCTAAAGACTGAGGGAGTATCGCTACCTACCTCTCTATAGGCCTCGAACTTCAAAAGTATCTCGAATGGTCAATGGAGGAGGTAGAGGAGGTCGCAAGCGAGAACACCAAGTTCAGAATGGCCATCCAGAGAGATGTCAACTTCTTCAACGACATCACAGGGACAGACAACATCTTCGCAAAAAGGTCACTGCCACGAGGTGATCGCTGAGATACTATAGCCAGAGTACATAACCACCAGCAGGAAGCCATCAACAAGGCCCAACAGATAGAGGATCTGCTCACAGACACAACCGATCGATTAAGACGTTACAGATTGATAACGGGAGTACGAGATACATCTCCAAGTTCGATCAAGAGGACTAACCTAGTCGATAGACGATCTCGACGATTAACAAGGTTTATAGTGAATAATCCTGATAATAAAGAGAACAGTATGAGTGATTACGACAACCCCCACAGTAGTCTATTCAGTCAGAACGTTACTCAACACTGGAATGAATCTCCCCAACAACCCTTGCCGGCGACCACTAACATCTACAACCTTAAAGACAAACGGTCTCACTCAAGGTAATTTAGGGACCTCAGTCGTATCCTTAATTGCGACAAGATGAAGTACATAGGAGACATATACGACGTCTTCAATATAAAGCTTTTGCAGTCTTCTTCGACGCCTGTTCGAAGGTCAATATCAGGCCTCATCAATACTCTCTTGCCTTCTCGTTAATGCTTTGCAATAAGGCTCTTAACGTCTATTATCAACGCATTACCAAGCCAGGGGTCAAGGACTTCACTACTATAGTGAAGATGGTCCGAGACTACTTTAAGACCCCTTAGATAAAACAAGCCTACATGTCTAAATGGCGTAATACTACCTTTATGACCGTTAACGGGAAGAACCTAGACAAGTCAAAGTCAGAGGTCCTAGAGATCCTCATCGACAATATACACATCTAGAGGGAATAACTAATACGTCACCGATCGACAATACCGCAGCTCTAGCAGAGATAATGATAATGATCTTGTTTTACGCCGGAAGACCCCCTAGAGGGTAAAGGGCACCCATTACAGGCGCTGCATCCTGCGATCTATAGAACAGTGCAAGTCAAAATAAAAGTATATTCCCTTATAGATTAAAACTAAAAACCCCTTTTTAAAAAGGTATTATATCCTCCCTAAAGAGCGTATTCTTATAATACTATTTATAGCATTATAGATATAGGTTATATTACTATATAGGTCTATATCTTAGGAGGTTATTATTAGTTAGCTATTAATAATATAGCTAGCTAGTATAGGAGAGTAATATACTCCTTTATAATATAATATATAAATATATAAAGTAAGATATAATAAGTATATATAAGGTAACCTTAGCTAGCTAATAGGTAGGTAATATATAATAATACTAGATTAATGTAGGGGAGGTAGCCTAATATAGTAAGGGTAGCTCCCCTAAGCAGATAGTAGCTAAACCTAAATACCCCCTCTAAGTAGGTACTAGAGCTATAAAGTATATCTTATAGAAGCCCTTAGCCTAGCCTTAAGTAGTATTTATACTAGTAAAAGTAATTCCCTTACTTTTAGGGGTATAGAAAAGGCTTATTAATATTTAGTATAGAGTTTAATAAACTTATACTACTTATAGCTAAGTTATCTATTAATAACATTATATAGACCTAGCTATAGTAGCTAAGCTTATAACTAAATAAGACTATAGTAGTATAGGTAGTCTATAGACCTCCTATACCTATATTTATAGTCTAATTCTATATCTATATAGTTAAAGTACTTATAGTAGTTAGTAAAGTCCCTATAGCTAGACCTAGTAGTAAGGAGAGTATATAAGGGATACTAGCTAAATACTAAGAGTTCTAATATCTAGTAGAGTAGTACCTTAAGCTTAAAGTACTTATATCTATTAGGTTAAGTATAATTCTACTACCTCTAATAGGTAAGGTATTATCTCTTCTTTAGTATATACTTTATATAGCTATAGGTTAGTAAGTAATATAGAGCTAGGTCTTTATAGCTTAGCTTTATAAGCTTATCTACTAGCTTATTCCTAGAGATATCTTAGTACCTTAGGGACTACTTAATAGTAACTAGGATAGGGTAGGTATTAGCTAGCGCCCTAAACTCTAGGATTATATCCTATAATAACTTTAGTAGTATACTATTAAGGTAGTAAATTACTATACAGTTATCTAGGTAGACTATAACTACTATAGTAGTAAGGATATAAGCTAGTACTACTTATAGCTCTACTTAAGCCCTTTCTACCTCTATATTAAATACTTCTATAGATATAAGGGGCTAATATCTAGAGTAGAGGATATTAGTACTAGAGTAAATAGTATAGCTATACCCTAACGCCCTTTTATTATTTTATAAGCTATTAGTATAGACTAGTAGGTAGGATAGTAGGAGTATAGCTATCTAGGTAAGATAGGCTTTTACTATATCCTCTTTTAGGAAGAACTCTTATAGGGAGTTAAGCCTACTAAAGTCCCTATAGGAGAGGATAAGCTACTTAATATTAAGTATATAGGCTATAGTATCTATAAGTATAGTAAGGTAGAGGGTAGTACCCCTTAAGAGTATAGTATAGTAGTAATCTATATAAGTAACTAGGGGGTAAGTAGTATTAGCTTAGAGGAGTTAGAGTATAAAGCAGTCTTTAATTATATTTAAGACTAGTAGAAGAGGGGGTAAACTAGATTCCTAGTATAGAGCGCTTAGTAGTATAGTCTTCTATACTAGTAAGTAGCCCCTAATAGCTTTATTAATAGCCTTTTATATCTATATAATCTAGTTATTTAGGTTATATTAGACCTTAGGGTATCTACCCTAGACTTTCTTTATACTAACTTAAGTAGGGCTTAAGTACTAGACTTCTACTCTATATATAGCTTTAGGTAGGACTATAGTATATATAGCTATTTTTATTACTAATAGTAAGGTACCCTTAAAGACCTTATTAAGGCTATAGATATAGCCTATAGCTAACTTTACTTTTACTACATAGATATTAATATAGCCCCTAAAGTTAAGGTATTTATTAAAGTAGATACCTAACTACTTTATTAACTTATTAATAGGGGTAGGCTTTACTACTCTATTACTATAGCTAATAGTAAGGGAGAGGGATATCCTAGTCCTAGTAAAGTAGATAAGCTTAGTCTTACTTAACTTAAATCTAATTAAGTTATTAGTACCTTATTAAGACACCCTATCTAGGGTAGCTTATGTAGTAGCTATAGTAGTAGTAAGGTTCTTACTAATATAGAGGATAGTATAGTTATCTATATATCTAAATTAAGTCTAGAGGGGACTAATTATATAAAGGGGGGTAGTATAGAGGAGGAAAAGGATTAGAGAGGCTAGAGAGCCTTATAGAAGCCTATACTATAATAAAGCTATAGGTATCTAGGTACCTTTATACTAAATACTAGCCTATTAGAGGCTAGTAAAGTATAAGGCTTACTAGATAAGGCTATTAAGCTAGCCTTATTCTTAGAGCTAAATAGGTCTAAGAGGACTACATTAAAGGTACTATAAGTATTATAAGTAACTAGTATAGTAGACTAACTCTATAATAGGGTAGCTTCTATATTATATATAAAGGCTATAATAATATCTATTATTAAGTAGCTAGGTAGGGTACTAGTAACTTAAGGGTAAAGTATACCTTACTATATAGTAGTAAAAGCTATATACTAGGCTATTAGCTATTTAAGCCCCTTACTAAAGGTTAATAGTAAGGAGATAAGTTACTAACCCTTAGTAGTAGTAGTATCTTAGTTAACTTTTAGGATTATAATAGTTTCTATATCTTAGTAAGGGAGGGGGTAGTAGCCTTATTTTAAGTACTACTAGTAGAGGTAGTAGATATACTATTAGATAATAGGCTAAGTAGCTTAAAGTATAGTAATAGTAATACTATTAGCGCTAAGGGATATATTTCTTATACTAAGGAGTAAGGTATAGGTTTTAGTAATTAAGATCTTATTATTCTAGTAGACTTCCCTAATAGGGACTATAGAGGTAGTATAACCTTAGTTATTAGTAGTATTCTCCTTCTTAAGGATCTTCTTATAGAGGAAGAGGGCTTTTTTAGTAAGTATAGTAACTATACCTTTATTACTTTATAGAGGAGGGGAAGTAAATTATATCTTAGGTATATCCTAGCCTATAACCTTTTATAAGTTATTATTAGATTCTATATCTATAATTATCTTAGACTATATTATAGCTTTTAACTTTATAACTATTTAGTAGAAGTACTTTTATATTATATATACTATATTAGAGCTAGTATTATACCTAAAGGCCTAATAATAGTCTTCCTTTATAGCTTAGTAATTAGAGTTCTACTATACTATAGCTCTACTATCTTAGTAGTAAGGGGTCCTTATAGCTTTAAGTATAAACTAAAGTATAGTAGTAAGGCCTAATGCTATAGTATTAAGGTTAGCTAGAGTTAAGAGGGTAAGGGGGTTAGGGAGGACTTATAGTAATTCCTAGATAGCTATAGTAAAGTTAGAGTATAACTCTAGCTTTAGGTAGAGAGGGGGGTACTTTACTACTAAGGGGGGAGAGCCTTTAGTAGGGAGGATAGTAAGAAGAGTAAAGTAATTAGACTTAGTATAAAAGGCTAGTAAGATCTCTATCCTAGTAAGGGGGATATTTAAGACTACTAAGTTAATAGTATTACCTAGCTTATACATTAGGTAACTAAAGGGATTAAGAATAGATAGAGAGTTATTATCTATTTAGTTAGCTACTTCTATTAAGCTAAAGGTAGTATTAGTACTAAGCTACTAAGCCTAGTATACTATATTTAAGTTACTTATAATAAGGGTATACTAAGGGGGTATTTAGTAGAGGAAGGGGGTCTCTAAGCTATATAGTTCTTAGTAGATATTAAGGATATATATATTATAGATAACTACCCCTAAAGTATTATAGTTAGGGGAAGTAGTAATATTAAAGTATTTAGTACCCTAACTATCCTTATAGATATAGGTAGTAACCTAGGGGTAGCTACTATAGAAGTTACCTTAATCCTATATAGGGACTAAGATAGTATAGGAGGGGTATAACTTAGTAATACTCTTTATAGAGTTAAGAGAGTACTAAAGCTCTTAGATAAGTATAACTTTAGCCCCTAAGTAAAAGGTAAAATAAAGAGCTATATTATATATTAGCCCTAACTTTCTAATATTAACTTAGAAGATTCTTAGAGTATAATATATTAAAGAGTTAAATATTATTAGGTAACTTAGGGGCTCTAGATTAGTAAGGGGGTAGTATCCTCCTTATAATCTAACTCTATAATATTATCCTCCTAGAGAGAGGTTATACCTTAGTTAACCTTAATAAAGGTATCTACCTCCTTAGATAGTATAGTAATATATAGTATAGGCTAGCTACTAAGGGGAAAGTTAACCTTAGTCTATATAGTAGAGGGGGAGATAGAGGACTAAGGGCTAGTAAGAGAGAGCTAGAAAAGCTTTTTACCCTACTTTTTAATAGTAGCTTTATAGTAGGATAGAAGCTTTATAGTCTTATTATCCTTAGTAGTAGGATAGAGTAGGTAGGTATTATAAGAGCTTGTATATAGGCTTCTGTAGTTTATATACTATAGGGGGCTTATATAGCTAGCTTAGTTATTATAGGTATTAGAGGAGTATTACTTATATACTACTAGGTAGTAGTATAGCTATAAGCTATACTAGCCTTAGTAGGTATAGTACTACTATAGGGCCTAGGGTTTTATATAGATAAAGAGAATACTACTAAAAAAGTAGAATAGAGTAGTAATTTTATTATAGAAGGAAATTATCTAGGATTATAGTAAATCTTCTACTATAGTAAAGGTAACCTAGTATTTTACTAGAGTATAGCTAGTAGTAGCCTTAACTTTAGTATCTATAAGGATAGCTATAGAGATATAGCCTCTATTAAAGCTTAAGTAGACCTAATTAGGGACTTATTAGATAATATAAGTATACTAAAGGCTAGGTCCCTTAATACTAGTTATATTAAAGAGTTTAGATAGCTAAGTATAGTAAGTAAGTATAGTTAATTAGACTCCTATAGTAGTAAGGGTAACTATAAAACTAGTCTTTATCTTAGTTATCTTCTTAATATCCTAATCCTAAAGTTTATAAGCTCTTATAAGCTTACTACTAACAATTAAAGGATAGGTATTATAGTGCTAGCTACTAAGCGTTAGTCTAATAAAGACTTAAGTATTTAGTGTATATATAGCAGTAAGCTAGCTTTATATATTACTTAGGTAACCCTATGTCTATAGATTAGGTATCTATACTAGGTAATTATTATTATTATCTATATTATTACTTATAGCTTACGCTATAGTAGTAGTATAGGAGGAGGGCTAGTTATCTTAGTAGCTAGTTATAATCCTTATTAGTATAGTAACTAGAAGGCTAGTATAGTAGTTAATAGCTAAAGTATATACTAGGTTATAGTAAAGGCTTATAAAAGTCTTATTAATAGTAGAGATAAAGGTAGTCCTTATATAGTAGAAACCTATAATCTTAGTAAAGGTAGGTAAAATCTTAGTTAGGTTAGAGTTTTCTAAGGGAGTAGAGGTTAACTCTTTAGGGTTAAAGGGATCCCCCTCTTCCTTAATAAGTAGTAGTAGTAATATAAGCCTTCTCTTCTTTAGTAATAGTTATATATATATATTAGTAAAAATAGTGTATAAAGGTGTCTATAGTACTTAGCTAGTAACTTAGGCTATAGTTAATAAAGTAGCTATAGATATAGCTAAAGACAGTAGCTAAGATATAAAGCTATAAAAGGTAGTAGTAGGCGTAGCTAGGTTAGGAGGGCCTAGCATGCTAGGGAGGCCTAAAGGGCTAGTAGGGGGGTAGTATATACCTATTAATAAAGTAGCTGTAAGTAGGTAGTATACGCTAACAGCGTATACTAAGAAAAATATGTTAGAGGGAAGGTTAGGCTCTAGCAGAGATAACTGCTTTAGAAGAGGAGGCTATTCATAGGGCACCTCGTCTTCAAGCAACAGCTGTAATAGAGGTCCTCTAACTAACAAAAAGTACTATATCTGTTGCTAGTATAGATATTACTCTATACGTTATACTGCAGATAAAAGGTATAAAGCCTAATTAAAGTTTAAAAGTAACTAGTATGTAAAGGATCTAATAAGAAAAATATATATATCCTTCCTTACTAGTTATAAAGGGTGTAATAGTAATACCTTAAGTAATAAGGATATATATTACTACCTTAAGGTTACCTCTACACTGCCTTACATTTATAGTATTTATAAATATATACCTACTCTAGCGTGTAAGCCCCTAAAGAAAGGATAGCAAAGCGTTTACTTAATTCCTAGGGGGTTCCCCCCTAGACCCCCTAGCCTCGCTACGTGTGAAGGAAATAGTGTAACTACCTAGAGCAGTGCCCTGCTAGGCTAGGCTCTCTGCTAGGCCCTCTGCTCTCTACTAGGCTCTCTACTCTCTACCCTCTATATATTTAATTCTTATAATAGGTTACTATAAATTACTAGGGGGCTCTACCCCCCTAGACCCCCTACCCTCTAGGGGCCTTCTAGGGGCCCTCTAGGGGCTGCTGCGTAGGGCCTTTTGCCTCTATTAATTAGGTAATAGTTACTACCTTAGGTACCTAGGTACTTTAGAAAGCATAGACTATAAACAGAGCAAATACTCCTAACTAGTTACTAGACAGCTTTCAGTTTCTATCAGCTAATAGTAGGATAGTATTTTAACTAATAGTAGGATAGGATTTAGACTAATAGTAGTATCTTAGCTATTTACTAGCGCTAAATTATAGCCTATTAAAGGAAGCTTTACATTAATACTTAATTATAAATCTTGTCTTTAATAGACGCTTTGCTAATTAAATACTGTATCTATGTGTAAATGTGAAATGATTGCTAGTCTATATTAACTACTTTTTTGCTAGTGAAATTATATTTTATAGACCTCTTAATATCTATATACTATTAGCTAACAATACCTATAATACTAACAATGCCTATAATACCTATAATGCCTATAATACCTATAATGCCTACAATACCTATAATACCCACAATGCCTATAATGCCTATAATGCCTACAATACCTACAATACTCTATAATAAATACCCTTAGGCTAGACGTTAATAGGGCTGCTAGGCTAGACGTTAATAGTGATTCTATTGTAACGTTAATAGGGTAGCTAGTCTAGACGTTAATAGGGCTGCTAGGCTAGACGTTAATAGTGATTCTATTATGATGTTAATAGGGCTACTAGGCTAGACGTTAATAGGGCTACTAGGTAAGACGTTTATTAGGTTATTTAATACTTTTTAATTCTTTATTAAATAACTATAGTAGGAACCTTATAAATAAAATAGCTTATTATATAGCTTATAAAAAGTACTATAATAATATTATATTTTTTTACTTATACTATATAAATATAGATAGATATAGCTAAATATAATATAATAGTTAGAAGTAGAAAGTAGTAATTCTTAAAAAATACTATACTATACTAGCTATATACTATAAAAGGTAACTATATATAGACTATATAGACTATAAGTAACTAGTATAAGCTTGCCTTTTACTTATATACTAAAGCGCTATATAGGTATAGGTAACAATAGGTTTTTCTTAAAAAGGGGTAAAATGCGCTATTTAGTGATTTCTAACTAAGGTAAGTAGTATACTAGATAGAGTAGCTATATATAGACTATTTAGACTATATATAACTAGTATAAGCTTACTTTATACTTTTAGCTTTAGGCGCTATAGAACTATAAGTAGAAGTATATTTTTTAGTTAGAAGTAGAAAGTAGTAATTCTTAAAAATACTATACTATACTAGCTATATACTATAAGGGGTAACTATATATAGATTATATAAACTATAAATAACTAGTATAAGCTTACTCTTTACTGATATACTAAAGTACTATATAGGTATAGCTAGAGATAGGTTTTTCTTAAAAAGGGGTAAAATGCGTTATTTAGTAGAATCTAGCTAAGGGAAGTAGTATACTATAAAGAGTAACTATATCTATGTTATTAAAGCTATAGTATACTAGTATAAGCTTACTTTATATTTATACTTTTAGGCGCTATAGAGATATAGCTAGAGATAGGTTTTTCTTAAAAAGGGGTAAAATACGTTATTTAGTAGAATCTAGCTAAGGGAAGTAGTATACTATAAAAAGTAACTATACATAGGTTATTTAAGCTATAATACACTAGTAGAGGCTTACTTTTTACTTATACCTTTAGGCGCTATAGAGATATAGCTAGAGATAGGTTTTTCTAAAAAGGGGTAAAATACGCTATTTATTGTTTTCTAACTAAGGTAAGCTATATACTATAAGTAGTAACTATATATAGGTTACTTACACTTATTATAACTAGTATAAGCTTACTTTATACTTATACCTTAAGGCGCTATAGAGGTATAGCTAAAGATAGGTTTTTCTAAAAAAGGGGTAAAATACACTATTTAGTGTTTTCTAACTAAGGTAAGCTATATACTATAACTAGTGACTATATATAGGTTTTTTATACTTACTATAGCTAGTATAAGCTTACTTTATACTTATACTTTAAGGCGCTATAGAGGTATAGCTAAAGATAGGCTTTTCAAAAAAAGGGGTAAAATACGTTATTTAGTGTTTTCTAACTAAGGTAAGCTATATACTATAACTAGTGACTATATATAGGTTATTTATACTTAGTATAGTTAGGATAAGCTTACTTTATACTTATACCTTAAGGCGCTATAGAGGTATAGCTAAAGATAGGCTTTTCTAAAAAGGGGTAAAATGCGCTATTTAGTGTTTTCTAACAAAGGTAAGCTATATACTATAAGTAGTTACTATATATAGGTTATTTATACTTAGTATAACTAGTATAAGCTTACTTTATACTTATACCTTAAGGTGTTATAGAGTTATAGATAGTAAAGTAGACTTTTAGTATAAATATACTATTATACTTACTATATCTTTTCTTTTTAAAAGAAACTTTACTACAAAACTTACTAAAGAGACTATTATAGCTTTAATGATAGTAAATATACTTTACTCTTCTAGTACTTATTAGTAGTTATTTAAGAAATAATTAATTACTATTTAATACCTCTAGGTTTTATACTATCTCCCTTTTTCAGCTGCATCTAACTATCTACATTTACGCACAGACGCAGTATTTAATTATAAACGCTACTAACGTAAGGCAGTATACTAATTGCTTTAGCGATGAGTCAGATATTAAAGAGAGTAACTATAATAATACTTTTATAGTAAGTACTGCTTTCTTTAGTAAGAAAAGCTTTAATAGAGGAGCCTTTATATTATACCTTAGTATTATAAGCTAGGATTGTATAGAGTAGTAGAGTTACTAATAGGTAGGCAGAGGTTAGATAGTTATACTATTTTAACCTACCCCCCCCTAAGATAGGTAGGTAGAAGTATTATCCTTTATACTAGCTATCCCCTATCTTAAGCCCTTCTATAAAGGCAATAGTTAGCTTCCTAATTACTTATCTATAACCTATTAATAATATACTAAGAACTCTTTAATAACCCTCTAATAATCCTTCTACTAAACTAGCTTCTTATCCTATATCTAACTATATCTCTAATCCTATTACTAGCTTATTACTAGGACTTACTAGACTAATTAGCTATTAACTATACTTCTAGTTAGCTAATCCTTATCTAACCCTAACATAATTCCCCCTCCTATAAAGCCTTATCCTAAGGCTTCTATAGACCTATTCTTTTAGATCTAGTAACCCTCTATAGGTCCCTAGTTTATATTTAAGTAAAAGGTCTAGGGAACCTTTTACCTTAGTCTAGTACTTAGACGTAAGCGTTATCCTCCTAGCTAACGCTATAATCTTTATATAAAACCTATAATAGTTATTTTAGGTTAGTAATTAACCTATAATTATTCCTTCTATCTACTAAAAGCTAATATAGTAGATAACCCCTTAGTAGTTTAATATATAACCCTCGACTCTAGCGTGTAAGCCCCTAAAGAAAGGATAGTAAAGCGTCCTCACTAAATTCCTAGGGGGTACCCCCCCAGACCCCCTAGCCTTACTGCACTTAAAGTTTATAGGTAATGTTATAATAGCTAATAATTGTTACTTAATTAATATAATATATAAACGTTAATTCCTAGGGGGTACCCCCCTAGACCCCCCTAGCCTTGCTACGCTTAAAGTCTATATGTAATATTATAATAGCTAACAATTGTCGCTTAATTAATATAATATATAAACGTTAATTCCTAGGGGGTACCTCCTTAGACCCCCCTAGCCTTACTACGCTTAAAGTTACACAACTATAGTACATACTTACTACTAATTTCTTCTACTTACTTCTTCTATCCCTTACCTCTTTTCTCTATTATTATTAACTATCTTTTCTCTATTATTATTAACTATCTATTATCTATTAATATTATTATTATTTATCTATTAATTGCACTATCTATTAATATGTTAGTACCTAAGCCCTCTACGTTAACATAACGCTAGCCTAGGTATTAATAAAGAGAATGTTTAAACTATTGTCTACTTTAATCTACTTAGTAGTATTAAGGCGTATAGCTAATAAATTAGAAGCGCTAGGCGTAACAGTAAGCTAAGCATATGCTTACTTTATATAATCTTATAGAGTAGTAAGTTTGCTTTTTCTAGGTTAGGATATACTATTCTAATATATACTTTAATAGTAATAGAGTACCTCTATACTTAATTGTTGTTTTAATATTACTTATTAAGGCGTTACTTACTCTACCTTTCTAATAACGTTAGCAAGTAAAGCATATACTTACTCTACCTTTCTAATAACGTTAGTAAGTAAATTAGAAGGGTAGAGGGTTAGGTTAATTTAATTAAGGTTAGTGTCAGAATAGCATTTCACAGCATTTGTACGTCTGCATTAGTTATCTATCTTCCTACCTATATAAGGGTAATTCTAGGCCTAATATTATGTATTTAGAACTTATTGGAAATATTAGCAATGCGTACAATCACCCTACTTTTGCCTCCATTTCACGTGAAGGATTTATTCTAACATTAATCAATATCTCTAATCCCTTAGAGGTATAGATTAACAAGGAATTACATAATGCGTAGCCTTCTTCTATAAGTTCTCTAGACAAAGTATAAAGCTGTAGAACCTATAGACAAAGCAGTCACAAAATCCATAATTTATTCTAGAGGATGCATAAAGTTATCTATAGAATTCACAGGTGTATTTTTTCACCTCTATTTTCTATAATTTATTCTAGAGTATAGGGTAATTAAGGGAAGACTATAGAATCTATAGTTATATAACAAGGAGGACCCCTTTAGTAGGTAAGTCTAACTTTTTTACTTCTATTACTTTATTTCCTTTTAACTAAGTAAGACTATAACTTATACAATTAAGTATACCTACTGCAATCCCCCTAGTTAGCATTAATCTTAAAGATAGCTAAAGGATTATATTAATAAGGTCTATTGCATTAGACCTATCTTAACTTATCAGCCTATACATACATTAACGTCAACGTTAACGTTAACGATCTTATATAAAGAGATTAGTAGAGGGAGCGTTACAGCAATCTTAACCTAGAGACACCTAGTTAACCTACGCCTATAGGCAACGTATAACTAATACCCCCTAGAGTAACTACTATACCCTTCACACCTTTCTACAACCTAGGTAAATATATACTTTACCTAGAAGCTACAGAAGTTTAGGAAGCTTAGGTATCTAGCAGATAAATTAGATAATAAGTATAGAGATACCTTCTATTAATAGACTACATATAAGTTTAAGTATATTAATTATTCCTTTAGAAAGGAGATATTTCATTTATTAAAGGATTTACTATACGCTCTAGGTATAGGTTCTAGGGATATAACTATTATAGACTAGCTAATTAACTACACTAGGTATAATAGATAGGTAGTATAGGATAGGAAGCGTATAGAGAAGGCGTATAGATATAAGGAGTAATATACGTATAGATAGGAGTAACATACAAATACAACATGATAAAAGAGAGTAAGTGTCAGAATAGCATTTCACAGCATTCATACATCTGCATTAGTTATCTATCTTCCTACCTATATAAGGGTAATTCCAGGCCCAACATTATGTATTTAGAACTTATTAGAAACATTAGCAATGCGTACAATCACCCTACTTTTACCTCTATTTCACATAAAGGATTTATTTTAACAGTTAGAGGTATTATAGTTAGAGGTATTATAGTTAGAGGTACTATAGTTAGAGGTATTATAGTTAGAGGTATTATAGTTAGAGGTATTATAGTTAGAGGTATTATAGTTAGAGGTATTATAGTTAGAGGTATTAAAGTTAGAGGTATTATAGTTAGTTACTAGTTATATATATATATAATTAAATTAATGTATTTTAATACTGCTTTTACTTATATGTACCTATTTACCTTGTTTCTTTCTAACTAAAATACTATATCTATATAATGTAGTTAGATAACCTAGTAGTCTAGTTAGTTATAGCCTAGCTGCTAGACTTAAGGGTTCTATAGAGGTTAGTAACCTATATAGGCTAGCGTTTAATTATAGGTTATAGACGTAGTTATAGGTATAAAGTCTTAATGCAGTATATAACTATAAATTACTGTACCCTGTTTTATCTAGGTTAAAATAGGTATAATCTGTATTCTCTATTCTATTAATTATTAGTATGTATCTTAAGGGTCTTTTGTTAGTAACCCTAGAGTAGACCTTAAAGGTTAGTAAGATTAAGATTACTCTCTTAACTAACTTTTTACTTTTTAACCTAACTACCCTACTAACTACCCTACTAACTATACTACTAACTACCCTAACGAACCTTAACCTTACTAACCCTAAGTACTCTATCTCTACTAACTCTAACCTCTAACTCTAACCTTATACCCTAACTTTATACCTTTACCCTAACTTATCCTATTAACTAACTAACCTATTAACTAACCTATTAACTAACTTATTAACTAACTTATCCTATTAACCTATCCTATTAACCTATCCTATTAACCTATCCTATTAACCTATCCTATTAGCTTATCCTACTAACTTATCCTATTAACCTATCCTATTAACTTATCCTATTAACTTATCCTATTAACCTATCCTATTAACCTATCCTATTAACCTATCCTATTAACCTATCCTATTAACCTATCCTATTAACCTATCCTATTAACCTATCCTATTAACCTATCCTATTAACTTATCCTATTAACTTATCCTATTAACCTATCCTATTAACCTATCCTATTAACTAACCTATCTTAGTAACCTATCTTAGTAACCTATCTTAGTAACCTATCCTATTAACCTATCCTATTAACTAACCTATCTTAGTAACTTATCCTAGTAACTTATCCTATTAAACTATCCTATCCTATTAACTTATCCTAGTAACTTATCCTAGTAACCTATCCTAGTAACCTATCCTAGTAACCTATCCTAGTAACCTATCCTATTTTATTAACTTATCCTATTAACTTTATAGTATTTTAGTTTAATAAGTTATAATTCCTAACTTCTAAGGTAGATATACTATTTATTTTAGAGAGATAAGTAATAATTATCCTATAATTATTATAGAGAGATAGGTAACAATTATCCTGTAATTATTATAGAGAGATAGGTAATAATTATCCTATAATTGTTATAGAGAGACAGGTAATAATTGTCCTATAATTATAATAATACCTAGAAGATTAGTCTTGTTAATATAACTAACGGATTCCTACGTTAATACAACTAATAGATTCTAATTAAGGTTCTAGTCCATATCTTTATCTAAAAGATTAGGCTTACTAATACCCCTAATTAAGGTTCTAGTCTACGTTTTTATCTAGAAGATTAGGTTCTAAACATTTAACCTTTAACCTTTAAGGTTCTGCTGTAGTTTGTAGTAGGAGACAAGAACTACAGCTGTAAGTTAAAGGTCTTAAGGGAGTATATATTAGAGTTGCTGTCTTAATTTATTACAGCCTCTATTATCTTTAGTTAGGTAGGTGCTTAAGGCTCTTAGCGTTAAAATATAGAAATAACTTTATTATAGGTGCTTGCATATTTAATAGTAATAGTTACACTAAAGGTTTACTTAAAGTCTTATTATAATTAATATTCTAAAGACTAAGCTAACTAATAGCTTAATTAATAATATCCTCTTCCTCCTACTCCTCCTACTCCTACTACTAATACTGCTAATACTACTAATACTGCTTATGTTAGCGCAGTAGGGCTAGCGCTATCTTACAGGCATTAAGTATAGCCTTAACGCTTTTGCGCTAGAGCTAGCTTATAGCAGTATACTCCTAGATATACTACTTAATATTTAGACTAGGGGCGTTAGTAATAGTAGTAGGCGTAGCAGGTGTTTAATTCCCTAAAGAATAGTTAGCTCTAAGTAATAGGTAATAGTTACTATACTTATAAAAAGAGTATTTACTCTCTTAGGAGTTATAATAATAATTTATATATAACCTAGAGGTTACATACATAAAGCTAGCTAGAGGAATAATATACTTATCCTAAAGTCCTTAGCTTAAGGTATAATAGCTACACTTATTAATAGATATATTACCTACTACCTAGATTATAGTAGTAGGGATATTCTAGGCCTTCTTAGTAGTAAAGATACTATAGGAGTAGGGGTTATTATAGGGGTTATAGTAGGTAGGTAGTATACTTAGATTAAAGGTAGCGCTAGCGCTACTAGGCTTACTAAAGCTAAGGATAAGTTTATAATAGATAGTCTCTTATATAACTATATAATATATTAGTAACTTCCTTACATTAAGATAAAGATATATAGTAATTACTACATACTTTTATTAGCTTCTAAGGATAGTAAGGGTATTTTACTACTTATGTAGGTATTAGCCCTAGCGCTAGCGTTAGGAGAAGTAGGAGGGGGAGGAGGAGGAGGATAGTTAGAGATATTAGAGGGGACAGCTAAGGCGTAAGTAAGACAGCAGCAATTAATAACATTATTAATTACTATATATATATATTATTTAACTGTTTAACTGTAGAGTAACTATAATATATAGAAATAACTTACCTTAAAGAGGAGTAGGATTGCTAATAGCGTTAATGTTATAAAGGTTAAATTAAGGTATCTTGTTATTGTTATTGTTATTATTATTGTTATTGTTATTGTTGTTGTTGTTGTTGTTGTTATTATTATTATTATTATTAAAAAAAAATAAGTAAGTATAGAGGATAATAAGTAGATTTTTAGATAAGGGAAGGAGTAACAGTAGAACTAGTGATAGTCTTTACTCTCATAGTAAATAATTACAGTAATAACTATACCTATAAATTATTCTATAAAGAAGAATTATAATACCTTTATCCCTATCTAGATACCCTTAAGTTCTTTTATAATCCCTAAATACTGCCTATTAATTAACTAACTAATAACCCTATTAATTAATATTTATGTTAGTAACTAATCCTAAAAGGTCTATAGCTGTCTAAATAACATACTGCAGCTAATCGCAGGTAGTATTAAGTTAACGCTGCTTTCTAAGCTCTACTTTAGACAATTAAAAAGTCTAGAAGTTAAAATAACCCTTAAATATAATACTAGAGAGAGCCCTAACTTAAGAAACAGCGATATAGATAAGGCTGCAGACGTACTCTTAGGAGGTAATATCTAATACAGCCTTATCTAGCGTTAAGCCTTAAGACTTATAGACAGTAATTATATAGGTAATAGTAAGAGGAAACTAAGTATAAGTATAAGTATGTCTTCCTTTATAATACTCTTAAGTAACCTAAAAGATAGGGACTACCTTACGCTAGCCTAGAAAGGCTTTAGTAGTAACACTAACTTACCTAACGTAGTTATTAAAGTTATAAAGGATAGTAAACAGTAGGTTGTTTCTCTAGTTAGTACCTGTCTCCTAGACAATATTTATTATAGTACCTATAGCTCTATTATAGAGACCTACTTCTATCTAAGTATTCTTTATTAGTATAACTTAAGCTCTAATACATAGGGGGATCTTCTTATGTAGGTTACTACTGTCTTAGAAGCTAGTAGTAGTTACCTTAAAGCTAGTATAGGTAGCGTTAATATACTTAACAGGCTTATGTAAAGCTTTAAGGTAGATAGTATTATACTTGTTAACCTAGGTGTTAGTAAAGTAGATTTAAAGAGTATTATTAAATAAAGTAATCTTAGCCTAAGATAACTAAGAGCGTAGATAAGTATATAGGAGACGCTATATATTAATAGTTATACTATAATATTATAGACCTTATAGAGTCTAGTAGAAAGATTCCTGTTAGTTACCCTATTGTTAAATAATAATATCTAACTTAATAGTCTTATTAAAAAGAGTATAACTGTTATAACCTATAAGCTTATATAGATTTAATAGTATAGCTAAAGAAAAGAGTACTTATTTACTAATAGGAGGTAACTAGAAGAAGTTACCTATTAGTAGTATGTTTATACTACTAAAGAAGTTATTACTTTAGTTAGGAAACAGCTAGTGTAGGTAGTTATTAATCTAACTTAGTATCTATAGACTAATTATAGACTTCTTATTAATAATAAGGTAGTGAATGTTTTACTAGCGCGACTAGAGATTAGATACATTAGGGGTAGATAAAGCCTAAAAAGATAATATAGTAATAGGTAACTATAGAGTACTATAAAGAGTAGATCTATAAATACTATTAGCTATAATGCTAGTAGGGGTAGTAATTATGATTAGAATAGCTAAGTTATACTATTAAGTAATGTTATAAAGTGTAGTAAACAGAAGATAAATAACGTAAGACTTTCTAGTACTACCCTAGCTATTAAAGTAGAGCAGGAGCTATAGTAGATTAAGACCTTATAGGTATAACTAATAGTAAATAATAATAAGGTTATAGATCTAGTACTGCTTTAGGTTTAATAAAGTAATGTCTTTAAGAGATAGTGTATTTTAGATAACCTGTAGGTTGTGCGCAGTCTTATTAAGGCGCTAAAAGTTAGGAAACAGCTTATTAGAATACTGTCTAATATAAGGAGACTAGTTATACTTAAGGTCTAACAGTTAGGTACCTAGTATATTAATGTCTTTACTGTCTATAGGATAGTCTAGAAGCTTATAAGTAAGCTCTACTTAATCCTTATTGTAGATAACCTTATTTAATTCTTTATCCTTAAACTTATCAAATAGATTATTACCTTAAGTATCTATAAGGCTAGTGTTATAATAGTCTAGATTATAGAAATAGACCTATTAATAGATTTTGTAGGCCTCTTCCTAGCTTCCTCTCTCCTTACCCTTAATAGTGAGAAAGGTATTATAATTATAGAAAGGATAGTGTAGTATTATCTTAACGTAATAATAGTCCTCTTATTAATCCTTATAGTTAAAGATATACGAAGGAAAGTAGTTAAGAATATAAGGTTAAGTAATAGGAAAAGGCCTTATTGTAAGGTAACTACTATTAATATACCTAATAAAGTAAAGGAAAGTTATATTATTCTAGTCTAGGTTATCTAGGTAACTAGTATACTTTATTAGAAGACTTCTTATAAGTACTACCTAGCTATTAGTAATATAAGTAATAGGTACTACTCTGTTAGGATAACGATAGTTAATAGATATAGCCTAATAGCTGCTTTAGATAATAGGAAAGTTAAGGAGGATATATAAAACCTCTTAAGAGCTCTAGTTATGTTTAGTTAAAAGCTTATTTATAAGCTTTAAAATAAATAAGACTACAAGTTACTAGACACTAATGTAGGGTAAGACTAATCTAGTAATATTACTATAAGTCTAAGTCTTTTCCTTAGCTTTACTGTAATACTTAGCAATATACTAGATAATAGTATAAATACTTATATATAGTGTAATATTAGTATTTATAAGCTAGCTAAGGGAAATACTAGTATTATAATAATTAAGCTATAAGTTATTATAATAACTAGTAAATATCTAGAACTTTAGATTTAGGCCTGGCATAATAATAGGATCCTATTAATATTAATGTAGGAAATAGAAGCAGTATAATATATTACCTATATTAATGTTCTTATGCTAGTAATAGGCGTTATATATATATCGCTAGACATAATTAATAACATAAGAGATAGTAGTAAAGTTAGTAGTAAGGTCCCTAATAATAAAGGGGTTTACTTCTTATTAAACATTATACACATAGTTAGGCTTAGGATTAATAATATAGATATAATTACTTTAGAAGGATATAAAGAGCTAATAGGTTACATTACTAGTTATATCTAAGTTAACTACCCCTTAAAGCTAGTAAACACTATAATAATACATACTACTGCAGCCTTACTACTTATTATAGACCTAGTAGTTAATAATATTAAACCTCTTCTTTAAGACTATGTCTCTAAAGGCCTAAAAGCGTTACTAAAAGTGTGCTGTTACAATATGTAGGTAGTTATAAATGTTCTAGCAAGAGATCTATATACAGCGCTACTTATTAGCAGTAAGCTATTTATTAAAGTTAGGTAGATACTTATAAAGAGAATACTAATAGTAGTTAGCTATACTAAAGGTTATAAAGAGAGTAGGGTATCTAAAGGTATAGACTTAAGCCTTAAACTTATAACGCTTTAAATTTATATAGGGCTTAGTTCTATAAAGTATGTTAGTATAATAAATAATAGAGTTAAGTAGATATAGAGACTCTTTAGAGTTAGACTTAAAAGCCTCTCTTAACTTATTAATAGTAATATTAGCCTAGCTAGCCCTTTGCATAAAGTACTTACTTTAATTATTAACACACTTATGTATTATAAGGTTAAAAATAATATAATAAAAGTAAGGGTAAGTAGTAAATTAACTATTATACTATTTTAGTATGTACTAAACATACTATAGGAAGTTAATTGTATATTAATAAAGATAAATAAACTTAGCCTAACTAAAAGGGTATAACGTAAGGAATACTAGAGATAGAAGAAGCTTAGTATTATTAAGATTACTAATAGGAGTATAGTAAAAGGGAGGTATGTTAATATACTATTAACTAAGAAGACCTTATTAATCACAATAACAATCTAACTCCTCCTATAGTATATAAAGAGTATTCTAGTTTATAGTAAGATTTAGAATAGTAGTGCTTTTAATAATATTAGATATATCTTTAATATTATAATTATATACTTTAATTATATCCTTAAGCTCTTTAGTAGGGATCAAGTAAAGTATAGAACTATTATCTAGTAGCTAATTAAGGTTAGTATAATTAATAAGGACGTCTGTATAGCTAGGATAGTTTATCTTAAGAAAATTAAGCTATATCTACATATAGGACTTCTAGACATAGAACTAGTAAGTAAACTAACGTTAAAGACTAGGATTCTAGCTAGTGTTAGATAGATAAAGGAGGATAACCTTAAGGTCCTAAGGTAGAAGAGGTAGCTAAGAATATACCTTACTAATATCTTAGAGAAAGCTAATAATATATCCTTTATACTAATACTATAGACGGTAAATATAATAGATATCTATAGTAGTATAAACTCTAGTAATTAATATCTCCTTAATATAAGTTAGTTCTAAGAGGTAGTTAGGTATATCTCTAAAGTTAAGATAATTATTATAGGAATAGAAGTTAATAGCTAGGTTACCTCTATCCCTATTAGCGTATACACTATAAATACTAGATAAGTTAAGGTAAAGACTAAACTATTACTGTTAGTATTAAAGGTATATTATAAGTTTATTATAATTAAAGTAGTTATAAAACTCCTTAAGAAGAGCTGTATTATTATTATGAAGTACTTCTATATTAAGATTGCTAGTAAAAGCAGGATCTACTATATAAAGATCGTAAAGAACAGGAATAGGCAAAGGAGTAGGGGATTATAGGGAGCTATGTCTACTATTAATAAGTAAGCTACTACTACTACCTAGGGAAGCAGATAGCAATAAAAAGCTAGAAGAGCTGCTATTATTATCCTTAATAGGATAATAGTAAATACAGTCTAAGAACTTATCCTAAATGCTAAGTGTAAAGAAGAGAGTATATTCTTAATTATAGTAGCTAGCTAAGCACTACTTAAACTTAAGGGAATAATTAACGCTAGTCTAGCAATTATTATAGTAATAATAAACGTTAGTGTTAGCACTAATGCGTTAATAAATAGTGTAAGTAAGGAAGCAGGAGTCACAAAAGAAGAAATCTACCTCTATGTTATTATTGCTATTGTTAATATTATATGTAGGTAACTTATTAATGTTAGGGGTAGGAGATATATCTAGCTTACCCTAATATCTCTCCTAGTAATATTAATAACTAATAGTTATAACTATACATTAAGCTTCTACCTTTACAGGAGTATTAGTTAAATCTTAACTGTAATATAGAAAACAAATAGGATAGGACAGGATTTAATTAAGAGAGCTTTAACTGCTGTAGCTAGTATCTTATAGTTAATAGGGAAGTAACAGATATAGAGTATATAAAGCTAGAGTTAGAGTTAGTAGGGTTAGCGAATAGGGAGATAGGGGGCTTAACTATAAAAGCGTATACTGCTATCCTTAGGTCTAACTCTATCCTTAGGTCTAACTCTATACTAATAGAGATAGGGCGCCCTTACAATAGCCCTAAGTAATACTAGCCTAGTTAGAGGACTTTTTCTTTAGTAGTAGTTAAGATACTTAAGTTAGTGAAGTAGAGGATAGAGAGGAGGTAGAAGTATAGGTAGATATAATAGAGGTTAATTAAGATTGCTATATATATTATAATTGTTAGTAGAAGTAGAAATGATATAAAAGGAAGAGTATAAAGACTATAAGTATTTACTTCTAATAATAGTTACTATACTTAGTTATTATCTTTATAGGATCTTAAGTACTAGTAAAGAACTTACTAGGCTTATAATAATTATATTATAAGTAATAGTAGGTAGTATCTCTACTACCTAGATCTCTACTAGGGGGTCTAGTGCTTAATTTAGCTATCTATTGCTTATAGTTATTATGAATTGTTTAATTTATTAATGTAATAAGGGTTATTGTTATTAGGAGAAGTAAAAAGTAAAGAGTGTTTTTCTTTAGTACCTAGTTAAGGTAAAAGGTAAAGTTATAGGTAGAAAGGTAAAGTAGAAATAAGTAGGGCTAATAAAGGTATATAGTTATTCTAAATAATTTAAAAAACATAAAAGGATAATTACTACTGAAAGTATTCAAATCTAATTAAAGGTACTAACTAGTTAGTATCTAAATAACTAATACTATCTAAAGGATACTTTTTAATAATTCTTATAATAGGGGTAATATATGTTAATAATTCCTAAGGGGCTCTACCTCCCTAGACCCCCTACCCTCTAGGGGCCCTCTAGGGGCCCTCTAGGGGCTACTGTGTAGAGCTATACTGCTGCATAAGGCCTCTACTACATAAGGCCTTCCTTCTTATACATATTATGCTGTCACGCGAAAGAAAGTGTAACATTTACTAGGATTACTAATAACTAACCTTAGGTAATAAATACTACCCTTTAGAGTTTAGGGTTAATCTAGGTAAATAATAGAGATAGTGAATGTAACTAATTGCTATACAGCTTAGTACTTTTTGCTACTTAGTTACTATTTAACGATAACAGCTCTAGGCTAATAGATAAGCGCTAAGATTTGCTAAGGCTTTTAGCGCTAAAATCTATCCTATAAGAGAGTAGAAGTAAGCTTTACGTTAATACTTAATTATAAATCTTGTCTCTAATAGATGCTTTGCTAACTAAGCTCTTTTATATATAAGGTTAATATATTATTATACTTACTATAGACTAAGATATTATTATTACTATATAATAATATATTCTCTCTTATATAGTTACTTCTAAACCCTCTATAGATTATAACTTACTTATCTAAGCTAAGTAAGTACTTAGTACTCCTTAAGTGTTTAGCTATTAGTTTCTTTATTATTAATACTTTCTTTTATCTAAATTATTTTAACTACCTTTATATAGCTAAATTTAGCTACTACTTATAGTAAGTATATTTATTTATTACTTATTATTATTATTGTTTTTTATTATATAATTACTCTTTGAATTTTTCCTTCCTATAAGCCTCTTAATACTCTCTTTTTTATTGTTTTTTACGCTATTTTATTAATTTTTATTATTTTCTTTTTTTCTTTTAATTAAATACTTAATTTTTACTATTACTACTACTACTACTCTACTACTCTACTACTACTATAATATCTTCCCTAGTTTTATCTAACTCTATAAATAATAGCCTTAAAGCTACTCCTAGTAGTACTACTCCTATTAACCCTACTAGTACCCCCCTACTACCCCTTAAGCCCTCTCTTAAAGTAGAACTTCCCTTTTTATACTCTATCCTATACTACTACTACCTCTACTATATAGTTAACTAAACTACTTCTTTAGAAAGCTTAGTCCCTTACTATATAGATACTACTAGTATACCCCTCTAGTCTCCCTCTAGTACTCCCTTACTAATTATTTTCCTTAACTACTAGTAATAAGTATACTATATATACTTCTACTTATAGAAAAGTATATATTTCTATAAGTTATCTCCTCTTTTTCTATTAGTTACTCTTATAACTATCTTAGTTCTTAGCTAACCCCCTATAGCTCCCCTACTCTACTAACTATATTACTTCTTAGCTTTATATATTATTTAATAAGATAGCTAAGAATAGTACTACTAATATTACTTTTAATAAGGATAAAGTAAGTTTCTTTTATAATTATAGTCCCCCTCTTTCCTACTAGTACCCCTCTAGTAGTACTATATTAGTGTATTAGTAACTAGAATTTTCTAGGTAGCTAATCTTACTCTTTAAGTTAAAGGTAAGAAAGCCTTTTAAGCTAAAGCCTCTATAGTTACCCTATCTAAGGAGAAGTATAAAGCTAAGGAGCTTAAGGAAGTAGTTAAGCTCTATAACTATAAGATTAAGTCCTTTACTAAGACTACCTATTAAGCTAAGAAGTAAGCTACTACTACTACTTACTTTACTACTACTATAGAGTATACTACTACTATATAAGAGGCTACCACTACTACTATTACTACTTAGACTACTATTATTACTACTTTAGTTAACGTACCTGCATAGCGAGTCGCTAGTTATAGCAAGTCGCTACCTCTCCCCTACCTTTCTACCTTTTATATTAGTTAATTTAGCTACAATATACAAAATCAATTAAAATAACTTATTACCCTCTTCTTTATTACTATCCTAAACTACTTTATAGGTTTATGCGTTATGTCTAGACTTTCTGCAATTACTATATCGTTACGCATGTAGTTTAGTACCTTCTGTATAACCCTCCTTCTAAGGGTTATTCTCTCCTCTAGCATTAATACCACCCTTTTCTACTTATAGTGCCTCTACTTTAGTAGTATTAAGTAACCCTCTAAGACATAGTTAGGTCTTTTTTGCCCTCTAGCGCTTACTTAGTACCTCTATCCCTATATAAAGCTTATAGTTCTCAGCCTTAATAATAGTAAGCCTATAGGCTAACTTACTAATACCTCTAGCCTAGAAGTTAATTACTTTATACATTAATGTTAGTAAGCTACCTTAATATACTTAGATCTTCTTTTTAAGGGAGGAAGCACTTTATATACCCTCTAGTGCTATAGTTAGTGTCTTTATATCCTAGGAGCCTTAGCTGCTTAGCTATAAGGTTAAGGGTGTTAGTGTCTTTAGCTTAAAATCTAAGTAAGAAAGAACTACTTTAGGGTTAAAAGGTATAAGCCTTACCTATCTAAAACTAGATTATATATTGTTTTTGCCTATTAAGGCAAAGAATACTGCTTTAAAGGTAGGAAAGAAGTTATCCTTAGTAATATATAAAATCTATATCTATATTATCTTCTTAATTTCCTTGCTATACAAGTACTTTAATAGGCTAAAGTACCTAACATTAAGAGGCTAGAGCTTATGCAATAAGTAAGGAGGCATGCAAAGAGTAATAATGCTTTATTCCTTATAGTATTTATTAAAGTTAGTTAATTTATAGCTGTTATAACTATTAAGGATTAAGAGGCAATAAGAACCCTTTATATAGGACTTTATATACTAATTAAAGTAATTTAGCTAATCTAGGCTAATATTATTTATTATCTATCTATTTTTGCTTAGATAGATACGCTATATAGCTAGGAATTAGCTGTTAGTATACTAGGAGAGGAGGTAATATTTGCCCTTTATAATAATATATAGAGGTATTACCTAGCTATCTACACACATACCCTAAATAATAGAAACCTATTCCTAATTGCTAGGCTGCTTTATATAAGGCCTTCCCTTACAGTTAGACGTTATAATAACCTTTACATACAACAGTATTCCTATTAGGAACCTAGTCTTATTAAAATTATAGATATTATTATTAAGTATTCTATACTTTATAATTATGTTTTGCATAAGTGCAAACTAGCCTTATATAATTATAGGATCCTTAGCTAAGGCCCTCTAATAGTTAATTTAACATTAAAATTATATTTTCAATTTAGGGATATATTGTATAAAGTTCTCTGCCTATTAGGGTCTAGTATACATCCTATTGCATACATTTAGGAGTTTGTTAGCTATTTCTTATACGTCTTCTTATTGTAGAGGGAACCCTTAATTAATTAGGTTAATAACTTATTTAATAATTACCTCCTCTTTAGTTATAGTTATCTTTATTAAATTTAGTTGTCTTTTGCCTTATGCGACGTATCCTACACATCAGTTGCGTAGTGTTATTTAGGGGACCTTAAAGGTTAAGGCTGCTTTTTAAATAGACATTTTTAGGTCTTTTTTAATAGCTTAGATAGCAAGGATAATGCAACTTTCAATGAAGGAGGATTACATATTTATACATAGAGAAAAGTTAGTGTAAAGGTAAAAGAGGTAGAAAGGAAGGAAAAGTAGCAACTTACTATAACTAGCAACTCGCTATGCAGGTACGTTAGTACTATAGCTAGTATCTATAGCTATATTAAGGGTTTTAGTAAAGCTTATGTTTAAGTAGTAAGTTACTTCCTCCTCTCTACTCCTCTAGTAACCCCTTAGTAACCCTCTAATATATCTTTCTTATTCCTATTTAATAAAAATGTTTAGTATTTAGTTATTCTTAATAAGTTATCTTATAAGCCCTCCTAAGATCTAAGTAGTAATAATAATACTATTATCAGTAATAAGGACGCTTAGTACTCCCCCTATTCCTCCCTTACTCCCTCCTTATTATTATTAGTTTGTTTTCTCAGGAGTTAGTAGTAGATAGTTATTAAGCTTTACCCTCTTTTTCTAGGCTAATAAACTAAATAAAAGTTCTTTCTTTTTATTATTTATCCTCTTATCTACTAGTATACTCTTAGTCCCCCTCTAGTACTCCTCCTCCTTAGTAATCCTTTATAATTATCTCTTAGTTCTTATAAGATATTTTAGTATAGCTCCTATAAGTTCTCTTCTTTACTATACCCTTTCTACTTAATAAAATATTATTAATTTCTAGGTAGTCCCCTATAGGCTACTACCTCCTCTACTTTATAGATATTATTCTCTTTATCCTTAATAGGGATATCTTAAGCCTTATTATTACTACTATAAAACTTCTCTAGTTATAATAGTAAGAAGACATTATATATTTAGTATTTTAATTAGAGGTTTAATTTAAATACTACCCCCCTATTAAGTATCTACATTACCTTAAAAAGTCCTAAATACTTATCTAAGAGCTTTTATAATAGTTATTTCTACTAGATATTATATGTTACTAGTAAGACTTTTTCTCCTACTCTAAATTCAACTAGTAGCCTTTTTTAGTTATACTACTTTATATAAGTTTTATTAGACTAGTTTAGTAGCTATTAGATTACCTCTCTTTATTATTATAGTTATCTAACTCTTTCTCTTACTATAAGTACTATTATCTATTAGGGGTTAATAGTATAAATGTTATAGGGTCCCCTTAGTTAGTATAAAGAGCTAGGTAAAGCCTTATTTAGGTAATTAGTGACTTAATTACTAATAATCTAAACTAAGGAGGAAAGGAAAGGAAAAGGGTATGTAGTACGCTTAAGTACTGCGTTTTTTATACGCGTATGCATAGCTCGCTTAATTTAGTAGTAAGTATAGCTTAGCTATAATTATCTAAAGCGTAGCTTATAATATATACCTCTCCCTCCCTCTTAGCTAGAGTAGAAAATCTATAGTAGTTAGAAATAGAAAAACTCTAACTATACTATAGCTTAGGTGTCTACTAGCTTATATTAATTTTCTTATAAGCTATAGGTTATTAATCCCTCTCTTTTAGTTTCTAGCTAGCTTTCTAATTAATAAATTATACGTTAAATATATACCTATTAGTATACCCCTTTTTACTCCCTTACTACTTAAAAAACTACTAACTCTACTTATTTATTTAGTTTAAATAAAAGTAAAGAAATAGTTATAAGTAAGGTAAGTATTATAAAGGTTATACTTTACGTTAATTAAGTATATAGCCTACTACTCTTAGCCTCTCCTTAGAGGGCTCCCCTACTATCTTTACCTCTATTAAAGCTACTAACTCCTCTACTACTACTCTTAATACTACCCCTACTACTCCCCTTATTACTCCTACTATCTAAGTAGTAGAGATTATAAGTAGTATACTTTCTTTATATAAGTTAGGAGCTAATTAGTATATTAAAGAAGAAAAATAAATAGGTTTATAAGTTAAGTAATAATAAGTTATTAGTCCTTAAGACTTCTACTCCTAAGACCCTAGCTAAATAGCATAAGTATATTAAGTATATTAGTCTCTAAGCTATCTTTTATTTCTATTATACTAACTACTTTTTAAAAAAGTCTAATACTTCTCTCTACTCTAAGGAGCTTACCTCTAGTAAGCATTATACTAACTATATATATAGTAGCTATAATTACCTCCCTCTTATTTATAAGATCTTTTTAGAGGTATATAATTAGTATACTAATCTTAAGTAGATCCCTAAATACTCCCTACCTCTCTACTAAGAGATAGTAACTACTACCCTTACTATTATTATAATACTTATAGCTTAACTTAGTAGTCTTATAAGTTATATTTTTCTTATATTTTTACTACTTATACTTACTAAACATATAATACTAGTATTACTATTTTACTACTAAAGCTTAGAAAGCTTTAGTAAAAGAAGACTAGTCTTAAGTTTTAGTAGAGACTAAAGCTAAAGCTAAGGTTTATTTATATAAAAAGTATACTAGCTCTACTAGTATAGCTATCTCTACTACTCCTACTACCCCTACTACTACTACCCCTAAGCTAGACTCTATTTAAGCTACCTCTACTACTACTTTACTTACTATCCCCTCTATTATTAGGGTTATAGCGTTTAGTAGGGTTACTCCTTTAGGAAGTCTTTTAGCTAACTAAGCTAAGTACCTTATTATAACTTATAAGTGTATTACTAACTTATTAGCGTTTATAAGTATATAGTTACTATAGTAGTTTTATATTTATTAATATTTTAAAGTTTATTACTATAGTTTATATAACTTATAAAGAGGCTACTACTACTACTACTACTACTACTACTACTACTACTACTACTACTACTCATAATATTTCTATTATATTATAAGGGATATACTTTACGCGCTCATACATACTCTTCTTTTATACTGTTATTACTACCCCTACTTATAGGTATTAGTTTTAGAATTTCTAGCTATAAGCTAATAATAATATTGTTTTTACTACTCCTCTATACTCCCTGTTATTACTGTATGTAGGCTAGGTCTCTATTATAGTTCTTAATAAAGCTGTATTTTAATTTATAGTTATTAAGTACTAATATATTATTAATAAGCTCTATAAACCCCTCCTATTAAACGAGTACTTAGTATGTCTTTAAGTACCTTTAGTAGCACTATTTAGCTACGAAGATCTCTATTACACGCTATTCTTACTTACTATCCTCTATTATTAGTAGTAGTTACTTATCTATTACGTTTTACTTAAGTAAGAGGTCTAAAGCTACTCTTTAGAGTAAGTTAACGTAAGAACAGTTATAAATACTACTAAGCACGTTTAGCTTAATAACTAAGGGGTTTATAACTTTTATTATAGTATACTTACTATAGAGTTAATTAAGCTTTTAGTTTAGCTTTAGAGAGTAGTAGTTATAGAGGTTAAGCTAGACTTTATTACTAAGCTTAAACTTTTTAGTAGTACTATAGTGCTTATTAGTAGCTTCCTCTATATACTACTAAGTTACTACTATAGTAGCTTATATTATATATATTACCTCTATTATTTAGTTAATAAGCTTATTAGCTACTTTCTCCTATATGTCTAATAGAGGCTTAGTTTCTATTACTATAATAAAGTCTATATAATACCTATAAGTAACAAAGAAAGGGCTTATACCTATTATAGATACTATACAATTATTAATTACTAACTATATAACTAGTAACTATTATACCTAGTTATCCTATAGGTAGCTTATATAGGTATAGAGGATAGATTAAATCTCTTAGTTAAATCGCTCTATAGCTCTATTACTTTAGGGGTAGTAGGTAGTACTTAATTTCTACACTACTCCTATAAGCTTATAAAAGTACCTCTAAAACCTACTTATCTAATTACTCCTTCTATTACTAATAATACTTCTAAGTATACTATAGAAGTAAAAGTAGTATCAGAGGAACCTTTTAGTATAAGCTTTAGCCTCTATAGTGTCTATTACCTCTAGGGTTACTATCTTCCTAAGTTAATTAGAAATAACCTATAAGAAGTATACTTTTATTACATTAGAGGGTAGTAGATCTATAATAAAGTCTATTAAAAGGTTACTCTAAAAGTACTTTAGGATCTTAAGAAGCTATAAGTAACCCTTCTTTATATAGCGTTATACCTTACTTTACCTATATATATTATAGTTATAGATAAAATAGTGTACTACTTATACTTAGCTAGGTTAGGAGAAATAGCGTGAGATAATTTTAAGTATACTATTATAGCTTAAGTAGCCGATTACTATAGAGTTATAGCTCTACTAAATTAACTTTATATAGAGCTTATTAAGGGGTAAGTTAGGGTTACTATTACCTAAGACTTATAGTCTTCTTTACTAAGTAAGATACTTAGTACTATTAAGTGTATAGTCTATAATTTATATATAAGCTTTAGTCTCTATTAGTAATACATAAGTGCTCTCTATAATAGTACTATAGATGTACTATAGGTCTTTATCTTTATCTTATATTACTTCCTATATTTACAAGAGGCTATTATCTTTAAGTACTTAGGTTCTTAGAATTAGTAGTAGGTTAGTATATAACCTCTATATTGTTAGCGCTAGAGGTATATTATTAGTAAGTACTATCCCCTCTAGGATAGCTTTATTAAGGATTACTTAAATAATATAGCTTTACTTATATTTATTACTCTAATTTACTAGTATATCTTACTCCCTATATAATAGTACGTTAGGGATACCTATAAGTTTACTTAGTTAATAAGTAATATAGAAGTTATAACGTACTCGCATAGCGAGTAGGCTAACATAGCGAGTAGGCTACCTTCCTCTACCCTTCTACCTTTTATATAAGTTAATTAAACTACAACATACAAAATTAATTAAAACTACTCCTTATCCTCTTCCTTATTACTATCCTAAACTACTTCACAGGTTTATGCGTTATGTCTAGGCTTTCTGCAATTGCTACATTGTCGCGCGTGTGGTTTAGCACCTTCTATATAACCCTCCTTCTAAGGGTTATTCTATCCTCTAGCATTAACACTACCCTTTTCTACTTATAGTGCCTCTACTTTAGTAGTATTAAGTAACCCTCTAAGATATAGTCTAGTCTTTTTTACCCTCTAGTGCTTACTTAGTATCTCTATCCCTATATAAAGCTTATAGTTCTTAGCCTTAATAATAGTAAGCCTATAGGCTAACTTACTAATACCTCTAGCCTAGAAGTTAATTACTTTATATATTAGTGTTAGTAAGCTACCTTAATATACCTAGATCTTCTTTTTAAGGGAGGAAGCACTTTATACACCCTCTAGTGCTGTAGTTAGTGTCTTTACGTCCTAGGAGCCTTAGCTGCTTAGCTATAAGGTTAAGGGTATTAGCGTCTTTAGCTTAAAATCTAACTAAGAAATAACTACTTTAGGGTTAAAAGGTATAAGGCCTGCCTATCTAAAACTAGCTTATACGTTATCTTCCCCTATTAAGGTAAAGAATACTGCTTTAAAGGCAGAAAAGAAGTTATCCTTAGTAATATGCGAAATCTATATCTATATTATCTTCTTAATTTCCTTACTGTATAAGTACTTTAACAGGCTAAAGCACCTAATATTAAGAGGCTAGAGCTTATGCAATAAATAGGGAGGTATATAAAGAGTAATAATGCTTTATTCCTTACAGTATTTATTAAAGTTAGTTAATTTATAACTATTATAACTATTAAGGATTAAGAGGCAATAAAAGCCCTTTATATAAGTCTATATACACTAATTAAAGTGCTTTAGCTAATCTAGGCTAATATTATTTATTATCTATCTATTTTTGCTTAGATAGATACGCTATATAGATAGGAATTAGCTGTTAGTATACTAGGAGAGGAGGTAATATTTACCCTTCACAATAATATATAGAGGTATTGCCTAGCTATCTATATACACACCCTAAATAACAGAAACCTATTCCTAATTGCTAGGCTACTTTATATAAGGCCTTCCCTTATAGTTAGACATTATAATAACCTTTATATATAACAGTATTCCTATTAGGAACCTAGTCTTATTAAAATTATAGATATTATTATTAAGTATTCTATACTTTATAATTATATTTTACATAAGTGTAAACTAGCCTTATATAATTATAGGATCCTTAGCTAAGGCCCTTTAATAGTTAATTTAGCGTTAAAATCGCATTTTTAATTTAGGGATGCGTTATATAAAGTTCTCTACCTATTAGGGTCCTATACACATCCTGTTACACGCATTTAGGAGTTAGTTAGCTATTTCTTATATATCTTCTTATCGTAAAGGGAACCCTTAATTAATTAGGTTAATAACTTATTTAAGAATTACCTCCTCTTCTATTATAGTTATCTTTATTAAATTTAGTTATCTTTTAGGTTATGCAATATGTCTAGTGCGTTAGTTTTGGATTAACGTTTAAGGGACCTTAAAGGTTTAGGCTGCTTTTTGTACAGACATCTTTAGGTCTTTTTCGATAGCCTAGATAGCAAGGATGATACGACTTTCAATTAAGGAGGATAGCATATTTGTACGTAGAGGAAAGTTAGTGTAAAGGTCAAAGAGGTAGAAAGTTAGAAAAGTAGCCTACTCGCTATGTTAGCCTACTCGCTATACAAGTACGTTACTCTATAAACTTTTTAACTTATTAACTTTAGTACTCTATTAACTTCTACTTAATTATAAAGTACTTAAGAGACTTATAGTTAGTAACTATATTAAAAAGCTTATTAGTACTATAGAGCCTAGCTTACTAAGCTTTTAAGTACTCTATAATAACTAATAACTCTTTATTATATATAGAGTAGTTATATTATATAGTTATAAACTTTTAGGAGTAAAAAGTAACTAGCTAAAGTACTCTATCCTTTATTAACTATGTAAGTATACTTCTTAGTATAAAGCTAGAGTAATCTACTTCTACTATAGTCTTAGTAGTTAGGTTAAAAACCTAAAGAAGGGGGGTATTAGTAAATAGGTTTTTAAGTTTATTAAATACGCTTTACTACATTTTACCTTACTTAAAGAGAGTACCTTTTTTTATAAGTGTATTAAGTAGCTTTACTACTACTATATAGTTTTTAATAAAAGCATAGTAATAGTTTATAAAGCTAAGGAAGCTATATACGCTTTTAACGCTTATTAATATAAGCTACTTATAGATAGTATATACTTTCTCTAGGTTAGTAGAAACCCCTTTACTAGCCTCTAGGATAAAGCTAATGTATTTTACCTTCTTTATTAAGATCTTACTCTTAGTTATATTAAGGCTTAAGCTAGCTGCATAAAGTATATAGAAGACTTAGCGTACTTTATCCTTATAGTCTTACTTTAAACTATTAAAGTATATAAGGATATTATTAAAGTAAGTAGTAATAAAGTTATTAAGGTATTCTTATAATATACTATTAATAAACTACTACTAGGATGTAAGTATATTAGTTAGCTTAAAGGGGTAGATAAGCTATTTAAAGAGCTTATAATATATCTAAAACGTAGTTTTTAGCTTATTACATTCTATAATATATATCTTATAGAAAGTAGCTACTACATTAACATTTATAAACTATTTTATAGACTCTATATACTATAGTATCTCTAAGATAAATAGTAATAAGTATTAGTCTTTCTTAGTAATAGTATTAAGTATATAGTAGTTATAATAGAAGTATAGCTTACTACCTAGCTTATAGATAAAAAGGATAGGTATACTTATAGATAAGCTACTTATGTAGATAAATCCTAAGTCTAAGAGCTCTTAGAGTATATTCTTAAGTATAAGAAGCTTTTCACATAATATCCTATAAAGTAGTCCCTATGATAATAGTACTTCCTTACTACTAGTATCTATCTTAAGTTTAATATAGTAATTAAAGCTATCTTATTAGGATAGTAGGTTTATTAACGTCTTTAGGTTAAAGAGGTCTCTAAATTTATTATATACTTATTAAGGTAGTATAGTAACTATAGTAGCTTACTTAACCTCTTTAGAGGTCTTTAGCTATAAAGCTTTCTTAATATTAGCTAAGCTAATAGCTATAATTTACCTAAAAGTAGAGGTACTATAATGTTTATTCTATTACTTATTAGTAGTACTAGCGTTATATAGCTCCTTTATAACTCTATAAGAAGCCCTTCTATTATATACTACTCTATAGTAGATTACTATAAATAATACTATATTTAAGATATATACTCCTTATATTTAGTATACTCTTTTAGACATTTATTACCTAACTAAGTAGAGTATAAAGTTAACCTTACTATAGTAAACTACTCTATTTACTATATTATAGACTGCTTTATTATCTTCTATCTAAGGCTTACTTAGGAAGACGTTTATATTAAGGCTATATACTAAGTATATATAGATATACTTCTAGAAACTATAAAGGTTAAGGTTAAAGACTATAACCTTATTAGCTTCTATTTTAGTTATACTATCTATAAACCCCTTTAAGGGTATTTTATATTAATTAATATATAGTAAGTATAATTAGTACGTAAAGTTATAATTAATTATAGCATAAATATTATACTTAGTATTAATTAAGGCTTTAGTAAGTAGTCTTTTATTAATGTAGGCCTCTACTAGTACTACTAGCCTACTTAATTTCTAAGTATGTTAGAATTCCTCCTACCCTATATATACTTTACTTATTAGCTCTAGAGCTTAATTCTATCCTAGAGCTACTCTTTTTCTAACTTAATCTCCTTATTACTACTAGAGGTAGTAGTATAGTCTGTATTATTATAGGGTTATACTTTTATCTTAGCTACTATATACATTATAGGAGCTTTTTTACGCTCCTTTAATAAGTAGCTTTAAGTTAAGTAACTAACTTTATTATAGTTATAGTAAGTATATGTTTCTTTATATATTTTCTACTTCTTTATATTAGCTTTTAGGGCTATAGCTCTTATAGAGCTAGTTATTAAGGTATTACTATTAGTATCTTTCTTTTCTATTACTAAGCGTATACTATATAAGTATTATTACTAATGGAGATTTTTTACTTTCTATATAAAATAACTAATTACTAGGACTGTATTAGAGAAGCTATTAGGTAATGTAATAGTAATAAGTATACTCTCAAGTTATAAAATTAGTATATTATATATAAGTGTAATTTATACGTTAGTTACTTAGCTTCTTATATTAGCTTTAGCTAGAGTCTACTTAAACTAAAGGTAGAAGCTAGAGAAGGTCTTATTTTCTTTTATGTAGATACTTATAAGTATAGTAGCTACTTATACTTATACGTTTAGGTCGCTAAAGATATAGTTAAGGTACTCTATAAAACTTATAATATTATAATTACTATTCTAACTACTTTACTTATAGTATATAGCTACTATTTATTAAGGGCTAATGTTAAAGAAGGAATAAATAAAATACTAAGCTCTACAATTTAAGGTAAAGAATACTATATTAATCTTAAGCTTATTATATATCTAATAAGCCTAGGATAAGTAGTGCTTATATAACTTAGTGAACTTTAGGGGATTTAGTAGTTACTTACGCTTAAAGTCTATAGATATATCTATTATAGTTAGAGGTACTACTAGGGCTAGAGGTAGTAGCTAGGTTATGTTAGTAGCTATAATGTCTATAAAGGCTTATATCTATATTACTAGAGTAGTAACTACTTACTTAAGAGCTACTATACAGTTATTATTTTACACTAGTAAGCTTATAGGTTATATATCTTACGCTAGAGGTATATCTAGTATAATAAAGTAGTTACTTATTATGTAGTATAGTTAGTAAAGGTAGAGAAAGTAAGTTTAGATATATAAAGGGCTAAGTAAGGCCTTATTTAAGTAATTAGTAACTTAATTACTAATAATCTAAACTAAGGAGGAAAGGAAAGGAAAAAGGTGTGTAGTACGCTTAGGTACTATACTTTTTATATATGTATGTATAGCTTACTTAATTTAGTAGTAGGTATAGCTTAGCTATAATTATCTAAGGTATAGCCTATAATAGTTAGTACTCTATTAGTGCCTCTACTAGTAATACTCTAGTAGTACTATAGTAGGTATTATTATAAACAAATTACGCTATTAGGAGCTAATCTGCTTAGTCGTCCTACTTAATATTATAGTAAGCTTAGAGGAAGTATTCAATATTCTAGTTTTATTACTTAGTTTATCTATTAGTTTATAGGTAGTAGGCTCTACTTAATTTCCTCTTAATAGCTAACTAGTAGTATACCTCTAACTAGAAGCAGTTAGTAAACAGTAACTTATAGTTAGATACTATAGACTTAAGTACTCTATACTAGAGTATTACTCTATCTAGTAGGATAGTTACTAATATATCTATAGTAAGTATCTTATAGGTAGGTATATATAAAGTATACTTTATTAGTCTGTTAACTACTACTAAGATACTATTAAAGTTATTCTTTTTCTTTCCCCCTAACTTTAGTAGCTTTATAATAAAGTTAAGTGAGATACTCTACTATAGGTAGGTAGGTATTAGTAGGCTCTTAAGGGCTCTATAGGGTGTATAGTGTTAAGATTTTATTTGTTAGTAAGTAGTATACGTCTTAACATACTTTTTAACCTCCTTTTTTATTACTTTCTAAAAGAATAATTTTGCTAGTCGTTTTATTATCTAGGTGTACTCTAGGTAACTACTTATTAGTTTATTATAGTATATAGTTAGTATCTCTATTTATAGCTTACTACTCTTAAGTACTACTAGTTACCCTTTATATCTTATATTTCTTTCTATATCTCTACTCTAGCTAGCTTACTATTACTATAATATACCCTAGAGTTCTAGATTAAACCTCTACTCTATTTTTACCTCTTACTTAAGCTCTAGGGCTAGATCTTCTACTATTAGGGGTTACTTATATACCCTTAGTATACCTCTAGTAGTCTATATCTATTAGATCCTTACTAACTAGGGTAAGAATTAACTTAAAAAGTCCTTTAAGAATATACTTATCTCTTAATTAACCTCTTTATTAGAGAGCTAGTAATTAGGTTATTATAATAGGCTATTAGTTAGGTTTAATTTACTAAGGTAGTACTTAATCTTAAAGTTAAATATAGAGAGCTCCTAGAGTATTCTAGCTTACTAGCTATTTAACTAAGGCTTACTAGTAAAGTACTAGTACTTAAGATAGTTAGTAAGAAAAACAGTTTAGTATTAGTTATAAAGTAAGTAGTATCTTTATAGCTTAGTAGTATTATAGATAACTACTAGCTCTACCTCTAGTGTAGTATATAAAAGTTTAGCTCTTTAGAGTTTTTATAATATATACACTACTAAGTACTATTTTTAATTATAAAGTTAGTAAAGAACTACCCTAATAGTATAAGTAGATATATCTATCTTAATATAAATAAGTAAAACTAGGTTAAAGTAGTGTAATATAGGCGCTTAAGTAAAGAGTACTTTAAGTTCCTAGAAGGCCTCTAGTATCTTACTAGTAATTACTAGGGGTTACCCTTTAGTAATTAGCTAGTAAGTCAATATGGTATACTTTTATATAGTTATAAATAAGTTATTAATAAAACCTTCTAAATCCTAGAAAAACCTAGAAATCTCTAATATAGGTAAGCATTAGCTACTTAATAATAGCTCTTATATAGTTTTACTCTATAGTAATACTATTCTCTAAGACTATAAATCCTAAGAATCTAATTAATTACTTAGTGAATTTATACTTCTCTAGGTTAGTTACTAACCCTATAGTATCTAAGTAGGTAAGTACCTCCTTTATAGCTTCTATATATAACTCCTTATCCTTTATAAAGATTAAGATATTATTAAGGTAGATAATATAAATAATATCTACTAACTTAATTAGAGTATTATTAATATAGGCTTAGAAAGTAGTAAATATATTAACTAAGTTAAAAAGTATAACCTTATATTTATAGTAACTATACTAGGTATAAAATACTGTTTTCTATTTATCTCCTTTATATATACTTACTTAGTAGTACTTATCTTTTAAATCTAGCTTTATGTAGTACTTAGACTTAGATAAGTAGTTAAGAATCTTAGCAATTAAGGGAGGAGGTATTTAGTTCTTAATAGTAATACTATTAAGCCTCTAGTAGTTTATATAGAGCTTTAACTTACTCCCCTTCTTTAGCATAAATAGAATAAGTATACTAGTTAAGCTCTTTAACTATTAGATCTATTCTTTTACTAAAGCTTTCTCTAAGTAAGCTCTTTACTTAACTAGCTTAGACTCTATAAAGGGGTAAATAAGGCTTTATAGTAGTTCTATTCTTAGTTTAAGGTTAATAGTATATACTTATCTTCTATAAATTTCTCCTCTAATACCCTCCTAGTGGGTCTTTTTAGTAAAAACGTAGGCTTATTCTATATACTCCTCTAGAAAGGTAGGTTTAGGTTTTTCCTCTAGATTAGATATATATAAATACTAAAATTACCTTATACTTAGTATATAGGTAGACTTAGCTTCCTTCTAAGCTTTCTTAATAACCCTCTTCCCTACTACTAATTTAATATCTTCTCCCCTTAATAGGTATATTTAGTTTAACGTTATCTAGCTAAGGTTAGGCTTTAATACTTCCCCCTAAGGGATCTCTAGTATAGCAATATAGTCCTTATTAAGAGTTAAAACCTAGAAGGGATAAGACTAAGTCTTTTAGATACTTAAGTTATCTAAGACCTATAGGGTTAGGACCTTCTAACTATAGTTAGGTATAGATACTCCCTATAAGCCCCTAAGAGCTAGCTTACTACTAGTCTATAGTAGATAACTAGTTTATAATACTACTCTTTAATTAACAATATCTTAGTTAGCTCCTATATTAATTAAAGCTTTTCCCTTCTTCTATACTCCTCTAATCTATATCTAAATAGTTACCTTAAACCTATAGCTACTACCTTTATACCTTTAGGGGATACTAATAGTATTAACACTAATACTTCCTTTAGTTATTAAGTACCTCCTACTTAAGTACTTTAGTTCTCTATAATAATACTAGTTTAGTTCTAGGTATTAATCTAAGTAATAGCTCTTATTCCTATAGTTATAGTATATAATAGTTAATTAGTTATACCCTAGTACTCCCCTAATAGTGTATATACTTAGCTCTAAGTACTAATCTATATAATAGCCTTTATTTCTATAGTTATAGTATATAATAGTTAATTAGTTATACCTTAGTACTCCCCTAATAGGTTATATATTAGCCTTATAGTCTATCTAACTTAGTTAATTATTTTAGTAGTAAGAGGAGTAGGTATATCTTTTAGTTTAGTCTTAACCCCTACTATAGTATATAGTGTTATATATATATAAGATATCTCTTATAGGGGCTACTAGTTAGGCCTTTAGGGTGTATTAGCTTAGAGGTTTGTAGTATTTAGGGCTACCTTACGCTAGATCCTCTTAGTTATCTCTAATTATTTTATAACATTATTTAGCGCCTTATAAGTATTAAGTAAGCTATAAGCTTTAACCTTATCTTATAAGTTAGGAAGGATATAGTTAACTATATTAATTACCTATAGCCTCTCTAGTAGTTAGTCTAAGTACTCTACTTTAAGAACCTTATACTACTTAATAAAAGTTAAATAAAACTATCCTATTTTCTAACGCTTATCCTCTAGCTCTATAACTATACTATAGGTATAGGTATTCTTATTTAATATAGTATTATATAGCTATTTCTCTATAATAGCTTAAGAAACCTTTACTTAGTTATTATTATAGTAGATATTTATATAGTTACTCTACTAGTAAGCTATAGAGCTCTCTAAGTATATACTTATATAGAGTACTCTATTAATATCCTTCTCTATACTAGTAAAAGTAAATTAAGTACTAAGTTTAAATTAAAAGTTATCTAGTTTAGCTTAACTCCCTCCCTTCTACTTTAGGGTTCTTAGTTTAGCTTATTTATTAAAGTAATATCTCTTAGTAGCCAGTTATTAGTCTACTAGTACCCCTCTATTAAGGAAATTATTAGGATTAGCTTTATTCTAGAGTACTAAGAGGGTCTTAAGGTTATTCTACTTTTTATAAATATTAAATTTAGCTTAAAAGAAGTAGTTTACTTAAGATAAGGTTATCTTCTTAATAATATTAAAACTAAGAGTACTCCTAGAAGGGATTAGAGTATTATCTATAGGGTCTCTAGTACTACTTTAGTTATCTTTATTATTATTATTATAACTAGTAGTATCTTAGCTAGAGTTATCTTAGTTAGTAGTAGTATTTTAGCTAGAGTTATCTTAGCTAGTAACTATAGTACTATTTTAGCTAGTAGTAGTATCTTAGCTACTAGTAGGTCCCTTAAGTACTAATAAAGTACTTAGCCCTTAAGTATCTAAAAGTTTATTATAAGTACTATCCCTTTAATAAGCTACTATAATTCTTCTAAGTAGTATCTTTTACTCTAGTAGTTAGTATACTTATAGGTAAGTAGAAGTTAAAATATATTATAGGCTAGGATTATATAGAGTAGTAGAGTTACTAATAAGTAAGTAGGGGTTAGATAGTTATACTATTTTAACCTACCCCCCCTAAGATAGGTAAGTAGAGGTACTATCCTTTATACTAGCTATCCCTTATCCTAAACCTTTCTATAAAGGTAATAGTTAGCTTCTTAATAACCTATCTATAACTAATTTATAATATACTAATAACCCTCTAATAACCCTCTAATAATCCCTCTACTAGGCTAGCCTCTTATTCTATATCTAACTATGTCTCTAATTCTATTACTAGCCTGTTACTAGGACTTACTAGACTAATTAGTTGTTAGCTATACCTCTAGTTAGCTAATCCTTATCTAACCTTAATACTTACTAACTAGTCTATCTATTATTAATAAATAAAGACTAATAACTATTATAAGAAGCTAAAAGGTGAAGCAGCTGCCTTTACACTTAACTAGTATTTGTTAGGCGTCCTTTAAGGTATCCTTCTAGATACTAGCGCTACTAACTTCTCTATAGTAGGTTAATACTAAGTAACTACCCTTTAATATACCTATTGCAATGTAATAATTAATATGTTATAAGTTAGGTAAGCAAAGATATAATTTAGTAGTAGTAATCCTATCCTTTTAGTTAGGACTATTACTATCCCTACTCTCTTTAGCCTAATTAACTTTTATATTATATCTACAGATACCCCTTTTCTACTATACCCTTATAATATAGATTACCTTTATATTTAGTTTAATAACCTAGCTAACGTTATACGCTAGGGGAAGCTTTCTGTACCTGTAATCTGTAAATAGGGTTATCTATAGATACTACTAGGACTGCTAAAGCATCCTATTATAAGTTATTACCTAACTAATAATAAGCTATGTAGACTTTATTATTGCTTTAGCTATCTGTTGTAGTTGCTAATAGTGTGAAAACTTTCTAATTAACTATAGTAAAGCTATACTACACTAATCCTAATAATGCTCCCCCTAATCTAGAGATCATTAATATAAGTAATAAAGAGCGTAATAATAGGTAGGATAACGCAGTTTAAGACACTATCGTTGTCGCAAGCCTACTGCTGCAACTAGCGCAGCTACTGCTAAGACGTATGCAAGGGCGCCTACGCAAGACTGCTGTCAATAGGGTTACCCTCCTCTAGGAGACTAATGTAGAGATTATAGTCTTTTTGTTAGTAGAGGAAGAGGCTAATTAGATACTTATAGTTAAGCTAAGAAAAGAGGGTATTATTGTTACCCTTAGGCCTCCCTTTAAGTAATCTATAAAGTTAGAGATCTAGACCCTTATTAATTAAGGGGTCTTTTCCTTTAGTAAGTATAATCTAGTCCTTTATAAGGATATCTATATCTTTAAGTTATAGATTATTAATAAAGTAAAGAATAAGATATTATAAGTTAGAGTATATAGTAAGGTATAGGAGATTTAGGGTAAAAGATACTTATTCTTTTAGAATAATAGATAATAAAAAGAGATACTATTAAATATATAATATTATGTGAATAAGTATGTAAGGAGACTAAATTAGTAAGCTGAAGTATATATAGACTTTCTTATAATATAAGACAACTAACGCCTTATATAAGAAGTTAAGATATATAATCTAAGGATACGCTAATGACAGTAAGGGGGCTATCCTTACATAGTCCCCCACTATTTAGTAAGTAAGTTAGCAGTTAATCCTTACTATTACTGTGTTGCTACTTACTCTTAAAGACTTTATACTCTAGCTCTAAGATATAACCTAACTATACCCCTAGGCTTAATTAAAGCTAAATAGAACAATCCTAGCATAGTTACCTATATAGATATAGGGCTAATACTTAAAAGACACTATTATAGAGGTTATTAAGCCTCTATATAGTATTGTAGAGTTAGGAACTTATTAGTAGGCTATATATAGTAACTACTATAAGGAGAAGTTTAAGATAGCTATATTAATTTATAATCCCTGCCTCCTGTTACTATTAGATAATAATAGAGACTTTAGTATTATTAGAATATAGGTAAATAATATCCTAGGAATCTCTAACGCTAAGTTTAATATAAGAGAAGATAATAAGCGAAAAAAGGCTAGCTTTATTGCTAAGCTAAAGATATACTTAACTGTTACTAAGACTCTCCTCTTTAATAGTAGTATTATCTTATTAGACTTACCTAATAGTATAGTCCTTATCTAGCGCTAGGAGGGCTAAGGGATAAAGCTTTAATTAATTAATGTAAAGTTACTAACTGCTAAGTAGGATTACGTCTAGTAGAGAGCTTAAGGAGTATATATTACTTTAATCTACTAGCCTAAGGCATGCTTTAATCTATTAACTAGTGCTTAGTAGTAGGGCTTAATAGAGGAGGATATTAAGAACCTTAATAGATGCCTTAGGTAGTAGATATATTCCCTTAATTAAGGCCTTACTTTTATACCTTTAGATCTGCTAACTGTAAGGCTTTTTGTTTTTATAGATAGATTATTCGCTAACAATTGCGATATAACCTAATAGCTTAGCTTTATTACTATTCTTAGAAATAAGGAATATATTTATAGCTATAATAAAGTCTTTAAGCTAACTAGTAATGCTGTCTACTATAGCTTAATGAAGTTAAAAAGAGTTACTAGAAGTGTGCTAGCTTTAGAAATCTATAGTATAGTAGTAGGTGTTAATGTGGCTTAAGCTATCTCCTCTACACTAACGATAATTATAAAGAAACTTAACCTTCTAAGGGCTTAATTAGTAACCCTATTATAACTTTAGTAAGGAGTCTATTACGTTATAAAATACGTTAGAATTGTTAGATTAATAGGGGTAATAGTAATAGGTTAATTATGTATGTATTAAGATATGTATGTAACTATAACTATTATGCCCTGCTGCTAGCCCCTAACTTAGGCTTATAGGAACCCTATTCCTAGGCGCTTAAGGCTATAACTAAAGCTTACTACTTAGGAAGAAGCCTATAGTAGTCCTTCTAATATTTAGTAAAAGGCTAGCTACGCTAGGCTTAAGCTTATCTCTAGGCTTATACCCTATACATAATAGTTATACCTTATATATATATACCCTTTAATTTAATATACCCCCTTAAGGAAAGACTTCTTTATAGCCTTTATAGGCTATAAAAAGGATATAAATATTATATAATTTTAGTATAACGTACCTATATAGCAAGTCGCTAGTCATAGCAAGTCGCTACCTCTCCCCTACCTTTCTACCTTTTATATTAGTTAATTCAGCTATAATGTATAAAATTAATTAAAATAACTTATTACCCTCTTCTTTATTACTATCCTAAACTACTTTATAGGTTTATGCGTTATGTCTAGACTTTCTGCAATTACTACATCGTTGTGTGTGTAGTTTAGTACCTTCTATATAACCCTCCTTCTAAGGGTTATTCTCTCCTCTAGCATTAATACTACCCTTTTCTACTTATAGTGCCTCTACTTTAGTAGTATTAAGTAACCCTCTAAGATATAGTTAGGTCTTTTTTACCCTCTAGCGCTTACTTAGTACCTCTATCTCTGTATAAAGCTTATAGTTCTTAGCCTTAATAATAGTAAGCTTATAGGCTAACTTACTAATACCTCTAGCCTAGAAGTTAATTACTTTATATATTAGTGTTAGTAAGCTACCTTAATATGCTTAGATCTTCTTTTTAAGGGAGGAAGCACTTTATATGCCCTCTAGTGCTGTAGTTAGTGTCTTTGCGTCCTAGGAGCCTTAGCTGCTTAGCTGTAAGGTTAAGGGTGTTAGTGTCTTTAGCTTAAAATCTAAGCAAGAAAGAACTACTTTAGGGTTAAAAGGTATAAGTCCTGCCTGTCTAAAACTAGATTATATGTTGTTTTTGCCTATTAAGGTAAAGAATGCTGCTTTAAAGGCAGGAAAGAAGTTATCCTTAGTAATATGCAAAATCTATATCTACATTATTTTCTTAATTTCCTTGCTGTATAAGTACTTTAATAGGCTAAAGCATCTAACATTAAGAGGCTAGAGCTTATACGATAAGTAAGGAGGTATATAAAGAGTAATAATGCTTTATTTCTTGCAGTATTTATTAAAGTTAGTTAATTTATAGCTATTATAACTATTAAGGATTAAGAGGCAATAAGAACCCTTTATATAGGACTTTATACACTAATTAAAGTAATTTAGCTAATCTAGGCTAATATTATTTATTATCTATCTATTTTTGCTTAGATAGATACGCTATATAGCTAGGAATTAGCTGTTAGTATACTAGGAGAGGAGGTAATATTTGCCCTTTATAATAATATATAGAGGTATTACCTAGCTATCTACACACATACCCTAAATAATAGAAACCTATTCCTAATTGCTAGGCTGCTTTATATAAGGCCTTCCCTTACAGTTAGACGTTATAATAACCTTTACATACAACAGTATTCCTATTAGGAACCTAGTCTTATTAAAATTATAGATATTATTATTAAGTATTCTATACTTTATAATTATGTTTTGCATAAGTGCAAACTAGCCTTATATAATTATAGGATCCTTAGCTAAGGCCCTCTAATAGTTAATTTAACATTAAAATTATATTTTTAATTTAGGGACACATTATATAAAGTTCTCTGCCTATTAGGGTCTAGTATACATCCTATTATATACATTTAGGAGTTTATTAGCTAACGTATATGCATAGCGAGTCAGACAACATAGCAAGCCAGACACTTTTTCTTCCTCCTACATACTTCCTTTATACATTAGTTTTTCTCTACGTACAACAATAGACTCTTATTTAAATGAAAGCTGTATTATCCTTGCACTAGCAGCTATCTAAAAAGACCTAAAACTATCTGTATGAAAAGCTGCCTCTATCTATAATATCCCTAGATTAACACTGTATGACTAACGCGCTAGACGAATGCTATAACGCAAAACTTGTATGAATTTAATGAAGATAACACCTATAGAAGAGGATGTAATTCGCAAAAGGGTTATTAACCTAATTAATTAAGGATTTCTACTGTAACTAGAAGACGTATAAGATATAGCTAATTGCCTCCTTAACGTACGCAACGCAATGTGTGTTAGGCTACAATAGGTAGAGAACTTTATATAACGCTAACTAGACCTTAATATACAATTCTAACATTAGATTAATTATTAGAGAGCATTAGCTAAAGATCCTATAATTATTTTAGAATAGTTTACACTTATACAAAACACAATCGCTAAGTATAGAATATAAGATTACAATATCTATAATTTTAATAAGACTAGCTTCTTAATAGGAATGCTATTACATATAAAGGTTATTATAACTTCTAACTAATGTAGAAGGCCTTATATAAAGCAGCCTAGTAATTACAAATAGGTTTCTGTTATTTAGGGTGTTTATGCAGATAGCTAAGCAATACCTCTATACATTATTATAAAAGGCAAATATTACCTCCTCTCTTAGTATACTAACAGCTAATTCCTAGCCAGCTAGTGTGTCTACCTAAGCAAAAATAGATAGACTACAAACAAGATTAGCCTAGATTAGCTAAATTATTTTAACTAGTATATAAAGTCCTGTATAAAGGCTCCTTATTACCTCCTTATCCTTAATAGTTATAACAGCTATAAATTAACTGCCTTTAATAATTACTATAAGGAATAGAAGATTATTGCTTTATGCATACCTCCCTATTTATTGCATAAGCTCTAGCCTCTTAACGTTAGTTATTTTAGTCCTCTAAAACACTTATACAGCAAGGAAATTAAAAAGATAATAAAGATATAGATTACGTATATTACAAAGGATAACTTCTTTCCTGCCTTTAAAGCAGCATTCTTTGCTTTAATAGGCGAAAAAAACGTATAAGCAGGTTTCTAACAGGCTAGCCTTATACCTTTTAATCTAGAAGTTGTTATTTCTTGCCTGGATTTCAAGCCTAAGACGCCTACACCGTCTAACTCTCGACTAAGCAGCTAGGGCTCCTAAGACCTAAAGACGCTAACTATAGCAATTAAGGGCGTATAAAGCTCTGCCTCACTAAAAAAAAGGATTAGGAACTATTAAGGTAGCTTACTAACACCTTTATATAAGGTAGTTAACCTACAGGCAAAAGGTATTAGCAAGTTAGCCTACTAACTAGCTCTTATTAAAGCTAAGGTTACTAGGCTTTATACAGTAAATAAGGTACTAAGCAAGCGCTAGAGGGCTAAAAAAAGCTAACTACATCTTAGAGGGTTACTTAATGCTGCAGAAGTAGAGGCAATACAGGTTAAGAAGGGGATTATTAATGCTAGGGGTGAAAATATTTGTATAGAGGGTGCTTATACAGAGGAGGGTAAAGTACGCAGTCAGCGATATAGCAATTACAGAAAGACAGGGCATAACATACAAACATATTAGGTAGTTTAGGACAGTACTAAAGAAGAGGATGATAATTAGTTTTAATTAATTTTATACGTTATAAATGAATTTACTTATATAATAGTAGAAAGTAAGGAAAAAGTGTCTAGCTCGCTATATTGTCCGACTCGCTATGCATGTACGTTATTTCTTATATATCTTCTTGTTACAGAGAGAACCCTTAATTAATTAGGTTAATAACTTATTTAATAATTACCTCCTCTTTAGTTATAGTTATCTTTATTAAATTTAGTTATCTTTTGCCTTATGTAACGCGTCCTACGCATCAGTCACGTAGTGTTGTTTAGGGGACCTTAAAGATTAAGGCTACTTTTTAAATAGACATTTTTAGGTCTTTTTCAATAGCTTAGATAGCAAGGATAATACAACTTTTAATTAAGGAGGATTGCATATTTATACATAGAGAAAAGTTAGTGTAAAGGTGAAAGAGGTAGAAAGGAAGGAAAAGTAGCGACTCGCTATGACTAGCAACTCGCTATGCAGGTACGTTATATAAGAAGGCTTTTCCTACTAGCTTATAAGCTTATAAAACTATTTCCTCTACTACCTATATATTAAGCTTAGATATTTCTACCTATAAGTAAGCTTTATTAATTATAAGATCCCTTATATAGTTAGCCTTAAGGACCTCCTTCTTATTATTTATATTAAGTTAAAGGAGGAAGGCGTTATACTTTCCTATATTAAAGGCCTTTATTAAGCTATCTACTATAAGCTCTACTAATAGAGTATATATAACGTCTATATAGCTATTAGTAAATTCTTAATATACCTAGTAGTTATAAATATTAATATAGTAGAGCTTTATATATAGCTATAAAATCTTACTTATAATAAGCTTTACTGTCTACTAGTTATAATATTAGATTTATACTCTTATAGGTGTTATGCTTTTTAATGTATATATAGAGTAGTCTCTATACTACATAAGTAGTTAGATTTAAAGTTATAAGATTAATTAGCTTATAAAAAGCGCCTCCTTAGTAGCTTACGTAAGTGTAAGTAGCTCTACTTCTATTATTAAAGTTATAACTATATCTTACTTATTAGCTTACTATATAATAAGGCTTCTAAAAAGCTTTATTATAAAGGTTTATAAGCTCCTTTAAGTAAGAGTATTATTACTAAAGCTTATATTAGAGGTAACCTTAAAGGTATCCTCTTTACTCCCTAGCTTAGCGCTAAAGTAAAGGTATAAGTATTATATTTTATAGAGGCAATAAAGGACTCTATTAGCAGCCTTTTAGCATATATCTAATAGGTTTTAATTAAATCTTTTAAGACTACTTATAGTAAAGGTACCATTAAGGTATATTATTACTACTATATAAAGAATAGTGCTAACTTTACGTTAATAATAGTAAATCTCTATAGGAGGTATGTTATCCTTATGTAGTAGTAGCTCTTCTTTTATTATAGGTGTATGCTAGGTAGAATTATTATTTGTTATATTAGTATATATAGGAAGTAGTTTCTTATACTTCTTAGTATATATAGCTTATAAGAGCTATAAGTAATAGGTCTTTTAATTATATATAATCTTAAGGCTAAGCAACTACTAGAGATTCTTACTACCTTTAAGATAGTATTTAGTCTATAATATATATAGCTTATTTATTGCTATAAGCTTATAGGCTTTTAGGAAGGTAAGGATATAATTATTAATGTAAAAGAAGAAAGTAACCTCTCCTTTCTACTAATAGTAATCCTCTCTAGCTATACATTTAAAACCCTACACTATAAGTCCTTTCTTAAAGTACTTCTACTAGAGTATAGGTAAGTAGTATAACCTATAGAGAGCTTTCTAAAGGTATAGGATAACGCTTTTCTTATAGTATCTAGGTAGTATCTCTATATATATCTCCTTATTAATATCTATATATATAAATATATTTACTATATTATATTAGAGTAGTTTATAATTAAAGTAGGTAGCTGTAGCTATTAGGATCTAGAAAGATATACTTATAAGCGTTATAGTATATATATCTTAGTTATCTTTTACTTATTAGTTACTTTAGATTATAAGCTTAGCCTTAACCTTATTAAGATAGCTATACTTATTAAGCTTATAGGTAAAGACTTAATAGTAGCTAAGAATCTAATTACTGTATATAGATACCTTAGATACCTTACGCTAAGAGTATAAGGTTATATAACTATTAAGGTATAATACTTTTACTTTATAGAAGGTGTTTTTAAGAGGGTAGTATTATAGTTAACTGTAAGATATAGGGAGTAGTAGGAGTTCCTTCTAGTAAGTACTATATAGGGTATTAGCTTTATAATAAGCTCTTTTTAGAATTACTTTAGTTACTAGCTCTAGATTATATAATCCTATTATATATAAGTATACTAGGGATTAATCTATACCTTATATAAGGTCTTATAGGGGGCTAGCCTATAACCTAAGTATACTAATACTATCTATTAGTTATTATTTTATCCTTATAGTAAAGTATACGTTAGACTGCTTATTATGTATATACCCTATAAGAAATATAGCTTTAAAAGATATATACTACTAGTAGTATATAGGAATAAGTATTTTATTAGCTTATTAAGATCTTTCTTACCCCTCTATAAATACTACTATAAGGATAATAAAGAATACTAATCTTAGGGGTGTTAGTAGTAGTATTATAAGCTTAAACTAGGACTTAGTATATAACGCTAGGGTATAAGGCTTTTTAGAAAGCGTTTCTACTATGCTTAAGGCGTTTAGGGTAGTGCTTAGAGGTACCCCCTTAGCTTTATTATAGTCTTTATAGATCTTATTAGCTTCTTTATCTACTGTATAGCATATAGTTATATTATACTTGTTAGGGTCAGACGAGGATTAGCTGACTGGAGGTGTAGCTAATAACTAATTAGTCTAGTAGGTCCTAGTGACAGGCTAGTGACAGGATTAGAGATATAGTTAGACGCAGGACAGGAGGCTAGCCTAGTAAAGGGGTTATTAGAGGGTTATTAAAGGGTTATTAGGAGGCTAACTATTGCCTTTATAGAAGGGCTTAGGATAGGGGATAGCTAGCATAAAGGATAGTGCCTCTACCTATCTATCTTAGGGGGGGGGTAGGTTAAAATAGTATAACTATCTAACCCCTACCTACCTATTAGTAACTCTATTACTCTATATAATCCTAGCCTATAACACGTTTTAACCTCTACCTACCTATAGGCATACTAACTAGTAGAGTAAAGATACTACCTAGAAGAATAGCAGCAGCCTAGTAGGGGGATAGCGCCTATAATAAACTTTTAGATACCTAGGGGTTAAGTACTATATTAGTACCTAAAGGACTTACTACTAGCTAAGACACTACTACTAGCTAAGATAACCCTAGCTAAGATACTACTAGTTATAATAATAATAATAAAAATAACTAAGGTACTACTAGAGACCCTATAGATAACACTCTAATCCCTTTTAGGAGTACCCTTAGTTTTAATATTATTAAGAAGATAACCCTATCTTAGGTAAACTACCTCCTTTAAGCTAAATTTAACAATTATAAGAAGCAGAAGAACCTTAAGACCCTTATAGCACTCTAGAATAGAGCTAATCTTAATAATTTCCTTAATAGAGGGGTACTAGTAGACTAACAACTAGCAGCTAAGAGACATTACCCTAATAAACAGGCTAAGCTTAGGACCCTAAAGTATAAAGGAGGGAGCTAGGCTAAACTAAATAACTTTTAATTTAAACTTAGTACTTAATTTACTTTTACTAGCATAGAGAGAGATATTAATAGAGTGCTCTATATAGGTATATACCTAGAGGGCTCTATAGCCTACTAGTAGAGCAACTATATAAATATCTACTATAATAATAACTAAGCAAAAGTCTCCTAAGCTGTTATAGAGAAATAGCTATATAACACTATATTAAATAAGAATACCTACGCCTACAGCGTAGTTACAGAGCTAGAGGATAAGCGCTAGAAAATAGGATAGTCCTATTTAACCTTTATTAAGCAGTATAAGGTCCTTAAAGCAGAGTACCCTAAATAACTACTAGAGAGGCTATAGGTAATTAATATAATTAACTACATTCTTCCTAACTTATAAGATAAGGTTATAGTATATAGCTTACCTAACACTTATAAGGCGCTAGATAATATTATAAAGCAGTTAGAGATAACTAAGAGAATCTAGCAAAAGGCAGCCCTAAATACTACTAACTTCTAAGCTAATGCATCCTAAGGGCCTAACTAGTAGCCCCTATAAAAGATATCTTATGTATATAAAGCACTATATACTTTAGTAGAGGTTAAGAATAAACTAAAAGATATACCTACTCCTCCTACTACTAAAAATAATTAACTAAGTTAGATAGACTATAGGACTAATATATAACCTAGTAGGGGGGTATTAGGGTAAGACTAATTAACTGTTATATACTATAACTATAGAAATAAGGGCTATTATATAGATTAGTGCCTAGAGCTAAGTATACAACCTACTAGAGGAGCACTAAGGTATAACTAATTAACTATTATATACTATAATTATAGGAATAAAGGCTATTACTTAGATTAGTGCCTAGAACTAAACTGCTATTATTATAGAGAACTAAAGTACTCTAGAAAGAGGTATTTAATAACTAAAGGAGGTACTAGCGTTAATACTATTAGTATCCCCTAGGGGTATAAGAGTAGTAGCTATAGGTTTAAGGTAACTATTTAGATATAGATTAAAGGAGTATAGAAAAAGAGAAAAGCTCTAATTAATATAGGAGCTAATAAAGATATTATTAATTAGAGGGTAGTATTATAAACTAGTTATCTACTGCAGACTAGTAGTAGGCTAGCTCTTAAGGGCTTATAGGGAGTATCTATACCTAACTACAGTTAGAAGGTCCTAACCCTATAGGTCTTAGATAACTTAGGTACCTAAAAGACTTAGTCTTATCCCTTCTAGGTTTTAACTCTTAATAAGGAGTATATTACTATACTAGGGATCCCCTAGGGGGAAGCATTAAAGCCTAACCTTAGCTAGATAACGTTAAACTAAACATACCTATTAAGGGGAGAAGATATTAAATTAGTAGTAGGGAAGAGGGCTATTAAGAAAGCTTAGAAGGAAGCTAAGTCTACCTATATACTAAGTATAGGGTAATTTTAGCACCTATATATATCTAATCTAGAGGAAAAACCTAAACCTACCCTTCTAGAGGAGTATGCAGAATAGGCCTATATCTTTACTAAGAAGGCTTACTAGGAGGGTATTAGAGGAGAAGAATATAGAGGATAGGTATATACTATTAACCTTAAACTAAAAATAGAACCACTATAGGGCCTGATCTACCCCTTTATAGAGTCTAAGCTAGCTAAGTTAAGAGCCTATTTAGAGAAAGCCTTAGCAAAAGGATAGATCTAATAGTTAAAGAGCCTAGCTAGCATGCCTATCCTATTTATACTAAAGAAGGGGGGTAAGTTAAGGCTCTATATAGACTACTAGGGGCTTAATAGTATTACTATTAAGAACTAAATACCCCTTCCCTTAATTGCTAAGATTCTTAACTGCCTATCTAAGTCTAAGTACTACATAAAGCTAGATTTAAAAGATAGGTACTACTAGGTAAGTATATGTAAAGGAGATAAATAGAAGACAGTATTTCATACCTAGTATAGTTACTATAAATATAAGGTTATACCTTTTAGCCTAGTTAACATACCTACTACCTTCTAGGCCTACATTAATAATACCCTAATTAGGTTAGTAAATATTATTTATATTATCTACCTTAATAATATCCTAATCTTTATAAAGGATAAGGAGTTATATATAGAAGCTATAAAGTAGGTACTTACCTATTTAGATACTGTAGGGTTAGTAGGTAACCTAGAGAAGTGTAAATTTACTAAGCAGTTAATTAGATTCTTAGGATTTATAGTCTTAGAGAATAGTATTACTATAGAGTAAGATCGTATAAGGGCTATTATTAAGTAGCTAGCGCCTACCTACATTAGAGATTTCTAGGTTTTCCTAGGGTTTATAGGGGTTTATTAACAATTTATCTATAACTATATAAAGGTATATACTCTATTAACTAACTAGCTAATTACTAAGGGGTAACCCTTAGCAATTACTAGTAAGACACTAGAGGCCTTCTAAGAACTTAAAGTACTCTTTACCTAGGCGCCTATATTATACTACTTTAACCTAGCTTTACCTATTTATATTAAGATAGATATATCTACCTACACTATTAGGGTAGTTCTTTACTAACTTTATAATTAAAAATAGCACCTAGTAGTATATATATTGCAAAAGCTTTAAGAAGCTAAACTCTAATATACTATACTAGAGGTAGAGCTAGTAGCTATATATAATACTACTAAGCTATAGAGATACTACTAACGCTATAACTAATACTAAACTGTTTTTCTTACTAACTATCTTAGGTACTAGTATCTTACTAGTAAGCCCTAGTTAAACAGCTAGCAAGCTAGAATACTCTAGGAGCTCTCTATATTTAACTTTAAGATTAAATACTACCTAGGCAAATTAAACCTAGCTAACAGCCTATCGCAATAACCTAATTACTAGCCCTCTAATAGAGAGGTTAATTAAGAGATAAATGTATTCTTAGAGGACTTTTTAAGTTAATTCTTACCCTAGTTAGTAAGGATCTAATAGATATAGACTACTAGAGGTATACTAAGGGTATATAGGTAACCCCTAATGCTAGAAGATCTAGCCCTAGAGCTTAAGCAGGAGGTAAAGACAGAGTAGAGGTCCAATCTAAAACTCTAGGGTATATTATAGTAACAGTAGGCTAGTTAGAGTAGAGATATAAAAGGAGACATAAGATATAAGGGGTAACTAGTAGTACCTAAGAGTAGTAGGCTATAAATAGAGATACTAACTACATACTATAATAAACTAACTAGTAGTTACCTAAGATATACCTAAACAATAAAGCGTCTAGTAAAATTATTCTTCTAGAAAGTAATAAAAAAGGAGGTTAAAGGGTATATTAAGATATATACTACTTATTAATAAATAAAACCTTAACACTATACACCCTATAGAGCCCTTAGGAGCCTACTAATACCTACCTACCTATAGTAGAGTATCTTACTTAACTTTATTATAAAGCTACTAAAGTTAGAGGGAAAGAAAAAGAATAATTTTAACAGCATTTTAGTAGTAGTTAACAGACTAATAAAGTATACCCTATATATACCTACCTATAAGACACTTACTATAGACTTATTAGTAACTATCCTAGTAGATAGAGTAATACTCTAGTATAGAGTACCTAAGTCTATAGTATCTAACTATAAGTTACTGTTTACTAACTGCTTCTAGTTAGAGGTATACTACTAGTTAGCTATTAAGAGGAAATTAAGTAGAGCCTACTACCTATAAACTAATAGATAAACTAAGTAATAAAACTAGAATATTGAATACTTCCTCTAAACAGCTACTTATAGATAGCTTATACATTTTTAAGGTTAGTAGAGACTCCCTTACTAGCCTTTAGAATAAAGCTAATATATTTTACCTTCTTTATTAAGATCTTACTCTTAGTTATATTAAGGCTTAGGCTAGCTATAAAAAGTATATAAAACACTTAATATACCTTATCTTTATTATCTTACTTAAAACTATTAGAGTATATAAGGATATTATTTAAGTATACTATTATAAAGTTATTAAGGTACTCTTATAGAGTACTATTAATAAACTACTGCTAGGAAGCTAGTATATTAGTTAATCTAAAGAAGTAGATAAGCTATTTAAAGAGCTTATAGTAGGTCTAAAATGCTATTTTTAGCTTATTGTTCTCTATAATATATATTATATAGAAAGTAGCTACTATATTAACCTTTATAAACTACTTTATAGATCTTTTACACTATAGTATCTCTAAGATAAGTAGTAGTAGGTATTAGTTCTTCTTAGTAATAGTGTTAAGTATATAGTAGTTATAATAGAAGTATAGTCTACTACCTAGCTTATATATAAAAAGAATAGGTATACCTATAGATAAGCTACTTATGTAGATAAATTCTAAGTCTAAGAGCTCTTAGAGTATGGTTTTAGGTATAAGGAGCTCCTTACATAAGATTCTATAGAGTAGTCTCTATAGTAATAGTATCTCTTTACTACTAGTGTCTATTTCTAGCTTAATTTAGTAATTAAAGCTATCTTAGTAGAGTAGGAGGTCTATTAATATCCTTAGATTAAAGAGGTCTCTAAATTTATTATATAGCTATTAGGGTAGTATAGTAACTATAGTAGCCTACTTAGCCTTCTTTAAGGTCTTTAACTATAAAGCTTTCTTAATATTAGCTAAGCTAATAGCTATAATTTAACTAAAAGTAGAAGCACTATAACACTTATTTTATTACTTATTAGTTACGTTATTATTATATAGCTCCCTTATAACCCTATAGTAAGCCTTTTTATTATATACTACACTATAGTAGATTACTATAAATAACAGTATATTTAAAATATATATTTCTTTTATTTAGTATACTCTTTTAGACTCTTATTATTTAACTAAGTAGAGTAGAAAGCTAGCTTTACTATAGTAAACTATCTTCTTTAGTATATTATAGACTACTGTATTATTTTCTATTTTAGGCTTACCTAGGAAGACGTCTATATTAAGGCTATATACTAAGTATATATAAATATACTTCTAGAAGCTATAAACGTTAAGGTTAAAAACTGTAACCCTATCTACTTCTATCTTAGCTATACTATCTATAAACCTTTATAAAGATATTTCATATTAATTAATATATAGGAAGTATAATTAGTATATAAAGTTATAATTAACTAAAGTATAAATATTAAACTTCGTATTAATTAAGACTTTAGTAGGTAGTCTTTTATTAATATAGGCTTTTACTAGTACTACTAGCCTACTTATTTTCTAAGTAGATTAGAATTCCCCTTACTCTATATGTTTTTTACTTATTAGCTTTAGGGCTTAATTCTATACTAGAGCTACTCTTTTTTTAACTTAGTCTCTTTATTACTACTAGAGGTAGTAGTATAGTCTATATTATTATAAGGCTATACTTTAGTCTTAGCTACTGTATACATTGTAGAAGACTTTTTATACTCTTTTAATAGTTAGTTTTAGGCTAAGTAGCTTACTTTATTCTAGGTATAGTAGGTATATATCTTCTTATATAGTTTTTACTTCTTTTTATAAGCCTTTAAAGCTATAGCTCTTATAGAGTTAGTTATTAGGGTATTACTATTAGTATCCTTCTTTTTTACTACTAAGTATATACTATATAAGTATTATTACTAATAGAGATCCTCTACTCTCTATATAATATAACTTATAACTAAGACTATATTAAAGAAGCTATTAGGTAAGGTAAGAGTAATAAGTATACTCTTAAGCTATAAGTTAAGTATATTATATATAAGCGTGATTTATATATTAGGTGCTTAGGGCTTTATACTAGCCTTAGCTAGGGTCTATTTAAATTATAGGTAAAAGCTAGAGAAGGTCTTATTTTCCTTTATATAGATACTTATTAGTATAGTAGCTGCTTATACTTATATATTTAGGTTATTAAAGGTATAATTAAGGTATTCTATAAAACCTATAATATTATAATTACTATTCTAACTACCTTATTTATAGTATATAGCTACTGTCTGTTAGGGGCTAATATTAAGGTAGGAATAGATAAAGTACTAGGCTTTATAGTTAGAGGTAAAGAATACTATATTAATCTTAAGCTTATGAAATATTTAATAACCTTAGGATAAGTAGTACTTATATAACCTAGTAAACTTTAGGGGACTTAGTAGTTACTTTAACTTATACTTAAAGTCTATAGATATATCTATTATAGCTAGGGCTACTACTAGAGCTAGGGGTAGTAGCTATACTATATTAGTAGTTAAAACCTCTATAAAGGTCTATATCTATATTATAAAGGTAATAACTATTTACTTAAGAGCTAATACATAGTTATTATCTTATACTAGTAGGCTTATAAGCTATATATCTTATACTAAAGGTATATTCAGTATAATAAAGTCGTTACTTATTATATAGTATAATTAGTAAGGGTAAAAGAAATTAAGTTTAGATATATAAGGGGCTAGGTAAGGCTTTATTTAGGTAATTAGTGACTTAATTACTAATAATCTAAACTAAGGAGGAAAAAAAAAAAGGGTGTATAGTGCGATTAAGTACTACGCTTTTTATTCGCATGTACGTAGCTCGCTTAATTCAGTAGTAGGCATAGCCTAGCTATAATTGTTTAAGGCGTAGCCTATAAAAATTACAAACCTAACTAGCAGTTAATAGCCTACTAAAATACGTTGCTGCTCCTACTAACCTAGTTTACCTATAGTATAGAAGTAATATTAATCGCTACTATATATACTGCTAATAGTGTTACTAAAGGTGTTAGGTAACTTAAGTATTGGCTTGTTCTACTAGGAAAAACTTAGTTTAGATTGTGGTATTAACGATAGTTGTAGTATTATGGAATCTATTATTACCTCCCCCCCCTCCCTCCTAGCAGCTAGTTAGGGTTTGCTTAAATAAAGCAGAGTATCTAAATACTTCAATTAAACTAGAACTAAAACAGTTGTGATCTGCAGTGTTTATCTAGTTTAGTAGGTTGTGTACTATAGGATGTTGTAGATGTGTTTGCTTTAAGGTTTTTATATTAGTATATATATCTACTTCCTATACTTGACTTTTTGTCCTTGCGGTAAAAGTAGTATTAATAATCTCTACGTTTAGAGGCTATAATCTTGAAAGGCGTAATTACTTGTTCTCTTACTTACTATAATAAGTTACTATCCTAGAGTCTTTAATAGTCCCTACGTAGAGGGGGGTAAGCTTGTATGTAACTAACCCACCCTATTTACAAACTATACCTACATCCAAACCACTATTACCACCACCTATGCTACTATTCCTATCCATTTTTCCTCTACCCTACTACCTACCTAGATATAGCTTTTAGCTTTACTAAGCATTTCTGATGCGCTAGATTTGTCTAGACTATCCTCTCCTTTGCTAGATGATAATAGAGCCTGTTAGATCTGCTCTATCCTTATGAACCTGCTGTTAGGAGATATAGGGACCTTTTCCCCCTACGCTAACGTTATTCCTATACCTAACCTTACAGCTGCTAGACCTACTGCTCTAGTATAGCTAGTCTAGTTACCTGCTTATTATAGCCCTTCTACACCTTTCTAGATAGGTGATAAATAGTATAGGTATCTAAGTTATCCTTATCTAACTAGGTGAATAGGTGTAATTAATGTTATAGATTAGCTAGGTAACGAGGAGTTAACTATTAATGGATAGGTTTCTTTGCCTGAATTAATGTATCTACCTCTTTCCTATAGGTTGTTAGGTATTACTAGTACTGCCTATTAGATACTCTGCTAGACCCTTTACTTGTTGATAGGTGAGGGGATAGCTAAGGGATTCTTAGGTGGTTATATAGGCAGTTAGGCTGCTCTCTTAGGCCTTAGATAAACGCTGGTAATTAACCTATGCTGTATTTCTGCTCTGCCTGCTATGAAATTGATGTTGAAGTGAAGGGTATAGTATGCCCTAGCTGCGAGCTGCCTGGCGAATAGGGCAGCTAGTAGCTACGTCATTAAGGGCCTGTTAGAGCTAGAATTCAGTATATTGCTTTATTATTTAATTGAAAGGATATACTGAAAAAAATGAGGTTATTTGATAGAGGGTTGTAATTGTTGTGGTGGTTTGAAAAAGGTGGTGATGTTGAGAAGGAGGAGAAATGCGGTATTTTCGGATGGTTTAGATGTAGGGTTGGTTTGTAAGTGGGGTGGGTGGGTTAAGAAGAAAACTCTTTAAAGTTAGCTAGAAATCAGCTAATCTAAGCCGGATGCGTAAGTTGAGAAGCCTTCCTGCAGACGTACAAAGTACCTGTAAAGCTACGAATATAACATGTTTCGTTTACATGTGAAATTGCCGTCCAGCACTCCCCAAAGTTAATTACAAGAGCCTGTTTAATATTGCCTTCTTTTCTCTCTGACTCTCTCTCTCTCTCTCTCTCTCTTGGCTAACTAACACCTGTGACCTGCATAGGTCTGTTATGAGGCCCCTTTTGATCTTTGCCCTCTGGGCAACATTTCTGCAGGAGCTAATCACATGCCACGTATGCTATCTTCCTTGAACGTACTATATTGTTAAGCAAGCGGCAGCTAACGTTCCACGCAGAAGTCTCACGCTGGGGTGGAGTTGTTAGATGCCTGGGTAGGAAACTTACACCATGACTAACTGTGAGTTGCGACTTACTGTGTATTTTCATTGTAGGACTTCGTCGGGTATTCTTTAGAAGAAGAATACCAGCACGGAATATCAGTAGATATCTGGAACATCTATTACAGAGATTTCATGGGCGGGCACACGCCGGTAGTTAGAGCTGAGCTCAGGTGGTATCGGCGCACTCTTGTCGTTTTGAACGAGGCAGAGGAGAGCCACAGGGAGGAGAACGGGGACGACGCGCAGGTGCTCGACGATATTCTTGCGTACCTGTGGCAGGAGAAGGGAACTCAGCGGCGGCCCCAGAAACTCTATTATAAGAAAGTCCGTCGACCTGACATTATCCAAGCGGTTACCCAAGCACGGAGGTATCGAAACAAGGATCCGGATTCCGTCGGATTCTTGCCCTCGTTTGAGATCTTGCCGAAACACACCGAGGCGTGGCAAGTCATGATGGAGAGCAGATACGGCGAGGTTGCCCATGATTTTGCCAAGCACTTTGCCAAAGTGGTCACCAAGATCACGTTCAAAAGTAGATGGCCTAATGAGTTCGAGGGCATTACCTTCCACTTCAAATGGCTCTGTACATCCTGCGGGAGTTTACATACCTAGGCAATCGATGCCACCAAGTGTAGTGACGTAGGCTTAACTATACCTTTATCTAAGCCCTATAGCCTGATTCTATTCAACGCTTTCTTGACACGGGAGGATGACTACTGGCAGCACAATCACGCAGCCCGGCTCGGAGGTGCTGAGGTCTGACCAACATATACACGTCAGCTCAACATTGAGCCGTGGCTTGAAAGCTTGGGTTGTCAACCAGTAATACGAGATCCACCTAGGGGTGTGCTGCGAGATAGGAAGCGTTAGTTGCCGCCTGCAATTAACGGCGTCGTTTTTTGTGACAATAAAGCCGGATGCAAGAGGCAAGTGGATTCATTCAAAAAGAAGAAGCTGTGATAATGGCTGCAAAAGGAGACCTACAAACGCAGACCCGCAGTGCGGGCTACATTGTAGCTTAGATACGTGGGTAGGGTGCCCTTCTCTGTAACTATCGCGACTGAAAGCTTTACATGAGCCTTTTGGTTGAAGCTCTCTCTTTCTCTCTCTCTCTCCCTCTTCAGAAAGAATTCAAAACAGTTAGCCTAGACAACGATACTCAACCTTGGGGAGCGTTTCGACTTTGGTTGTCGGGGTCGGGACGCAGACGAGTCGAGTTATCTCCGACTTGCTCCCTAGTGATTCGTCAAAGACAACGGCGGTGGTAATTACCAATCAAAAACACCGCTGCCGTGCGTGATCACTGATCATCCAGAGCCCCTCTCCCCATGGAGAAGAACCATTTTCCGTCGAGTTCGGGGACAAAGAGGGCTAGGGTTCAGGAATCGGGATTGCTGGCAACATTTGAGACCCCTGGGTCCGCGTTCAGCTGCCCAATCTCTCTCGTACGATGACTCGACAGGCACTTCCCTTCACCTCTTGCAAAAGATGGGTTAGCCGCTTCCTCTACCAACCACCAAGATCACCGAGTGGCTCCCTGACCTTTTCCCCGGAACACCGGCGCTCTCCGTCTTTGCCGACGCACTAATACGGGCCGCCGGACGCCGGTAGTCCGTGGACCAGGAATGGAAGACGTCATGTTAGGTAATTAGAGGTAGAACAAGAGGGACCCTTAGGGGACAGTAACAGTAATAGTATTATTAGTTACAGTATTTAAATGTTAACTAGTCTATGATTTATGATTTCGCTAGCAAAAAAGTAGTTAAATTAGACTAGCAGGTATTTTCGCATTTACGCATAGACGCACTATTTAATTATAAAAGCTGCTAACGCAAGGCAGTGTAGAGCGGAAATTACCGGGCTCAGAGTTTCTGTTTACATAAATGACATCGGTTCAGGCGGATATGGTGTTTTACTACGAACAGCCTCGGAGTTAATGCAACAAAGGCTGAAGGGGGAATTTACTAGACGCATGAATTCCTTACACTAAGGCTAATTAATGTAAACTACAAGAGTAGAAGATTATTATAGCCTAAATGTTTATAACATATCGTCATAAATAGAAATGGAAACAAGACATCTTTAAGCTAAGAGCACTCTACTTCAGGAGAAGGTAAATTGAATTTTTCCCAAGAAGGATTGTATAAACTTGCATCTCCTATGCCCTCTATCTCGTGCATTCCCTACTTTGATTATCACAAACAGCCCTTCTTCCCAATCCTCAAATCATAATGAAACTCTCATTGAACTTTCTGTTTGCTGCCCTATTACTTGGTGCAATCGCCGCCCCGACAGGGCCGACAGGGACACAGAGTCCACCGCGCCGCAGGCATCGCGTCGGACCACGATGCTGGTAATTCAACGCTATGCTCGTCTCCCAGACAAACGTAACTAACTAGCATAGGTGCACTAAAAACGGAGTCTTTGACGATGTGCCCACTCAGCAAACGTGCGATGATTGGGGGCTGAGAGTACGGCAGCGTAGATCAGAAACACAAACGCGTCTTGAGTGCAGAATCCCACTTAGAACACCTAACCGCACCAGGGATGATTGGCATGAGGTAAGGAAAAATGCCTTCTTCTCCTATGTAAATCTTTAGCTAAATCATAAACTCAACAGCATTGTAAGACTGTCGGAGGAACTGGGGGACAATGTGAGAACCCTCTCACGAATGTCTCGTAGCACAGGCGTGATGTGATGTTGGTTGTACAAGACGTATTTTCCCAAAGTATTCTGAATTCTCACGGGGCGTTGGAAAAGTAAGCTAGCTTATCTTAATTCTACCACGCAATCAACATGAAGCAGGAAGATTTCTTATAGGTTGACAAAAACTATTACTATTACTGTTCCTAGTGACACTATCAGGCTCCCTAAGATTCTGCTTTTGTATGCTGCAGAGTGCCTGTACTGCAGGGTAGTAGATAGGTACTACCTAGAAAACCTACCGCTTCCTTTCTTTCTAAAGGAACCATTATTACACCTTATTCTTTAGTGTGACATTAAGGAGCACAACTGTCCCGAAGTCAGCAGCCCTTATTGACGGCTCTGCAGTAAAGGCATATAATCAGCTAGAGCCACAGGCCCCAGCAATGGAAGAACTACATATTACTATAGTCCCAGAGACGCGCGCCAGGCCAACTAGCTTGAGGGCAAAATATACCTTTGCATCAAAACAGACGCGCCAGTCCCACCTAGCCCAGCCGGGCCAGCTACACGATTAGAAAGGCTGCAAAGACGTGAAAATGAAAGCTTTAATGTACAAAGTCTTCAAAAACGTTGAAAACGGTCAAATTACAAGACATTGAAGAAGTAGATATTGTGTAGCGGGTTTCTTTTCACCGGTCTTCGTCCCTACATACGCTCAAAACCACTGAAAGTGTGTAGGGTAAGGAGGTCTGCAGAGGCGCCGTGATCATGGGGAAATACCACTAATACCACACATAGCAATGCAAGACACGTAATACCTCTGATTAGGGCTATACAAGTCTTATTCGGAGCATACCTCTTGATCTGATTAGAGGAGTGAAAGCTCCTGATCGTCTTGTGTAATCATGATTGAAGGTAAATTATAGAAGAAGGCTTGTAGCTTAACTTGGAGAGTAGTATGAAGAGAAAAGATTCATTCTAGTTGTGTCTTATGTGATGTGATATATTTAAAGGGGTCCCTTTCTCTTTAGAGGAAGAGTCCTATGATCCTGTGCAAAGAGCAAATAAAAGAATAGGCCGATCGCCCTACCATACTTAGCTACATTCAACTTAAGGGCTACTTTTCCTCTGCACAAACTTGCTCCCCTTGGCCATCTCGCGACCCAAGACCTCAATGGTCTTGTTGCTCATGATCTCGAGGACAGTGACGGCGGAGCTGCACTTACTGGCGAGATAGTTGCGGAGCTCCATAGCGACAAGCGAGTTGACGCTGTAGATGTGGATGGGCTTAGCGACGTCAATGTCAGGCTCAGGGATGCGCATGGTGCGGCTGATGCGCCTGATGAGCGCGCCAGCGATGATTTCAGCAGCAGCCTCCGGGCCCTCAGCGAACTTGAGCGCGTGCGTGACCAACACGGCGGCAGCAGCAGCGGCGGCGGCGGCGGCGGCAGTGGCGTCGTCGCCGGTCCTAGGGATACCCCTGTCGTCGTCGTCGTCGTCGTCGTCGTCGTCGTGTGCTAAGGACTACAACTAACAGAACGGCAGAGTCTTAATAAAGGTTAGCTCTAGTAGGCTACAATCCTTAAAGATAGAGAGTAGGGTAAGGCTGATAGTAATCTGCAGGTAGCAGCTGCAGCTAGGTAGTACTTTAGCGCGACCTCTATTAAGATAGAACTTAATAAAGGTAAGGAACTTATCCTTATAGATACTATTATAGGTAAAGAAGAAGAGTAGGTTCTTATTAAGCGTCTCTTAGTTCTTAGTAACAAAGCTAACGCTTAGGATATTACATAGGTTAATATAGGTAGCTAGTAGGCTAAAGGTATAGCAGTAGACAGTAAGGGTATCCTAGAATATATTCCCTACAGCGTAGTTAGACTAGCTATAGTTACTAATAAGGCTAGTAACCCTACTAAGTATAATAAAGAAGTCTATAGTAGTAGGTAGGTATCTATAGAGGTTCTAGGAGCCCTACACCCTAGAGTAGAGGTACTTATACTACTAGTTATAGGATATAAACTTAAAGGCTAAGTTATAGAGCTATATAGTAGCCTAGATAACGCTAGCGACATAAGGGAAGCCTAGATATAGTAGCTTAGCTAGCGATACTATTAGCTAGGCCTTGTTAGCTATATCGCACTTTAGAGCTATAGTATAAACGCTAGCAGCAGTAAGGTCTAAGAGAAGCTTATAGGTAGTAGTAGTAGTAGTAGTAGTAGTAGATAACAGCAGCGTAGTAGCGTTACCTTACTAGGAATATATAGGCTAATATTACTTTCATTATAGTTATACAACAGTTAGGGATAATTATAGAGTAGCTAATAGTAGCTAGACGCGCAACAGTTACTTAACTATAGCTAACAGTTATAATAGTTACTAAGTAAGGAATACTTCTCCTACTCATATTTTGCTAGAGGAAGCATAGCATAATATATATACAGTAATTAATTAGTCTTCTAGGTACCTTATACTAAAGAAACTTATACTACAGTATCCTCCTTATCTTTATCTTTATTATTAGCCTTATATCTAGAGCTATTACTCTCTTAAAGCTAGTACTACTAGCGCTAGTAGCGCTAGTAGCGCTAGTACTACTAGCGCTAGTGCTAGTACTAGTACTAGTAGCGCTAGTAGTATTACTTAGCCTATATCTCTTTTATAGCTACTAACTAAGGGCTAATAATATTAATAGGCTCCTCTACACTAGAATCACTACTTTTATTCTAATTATTTATAACTTTATCTTATAAAGTACAATTAATCTATATATCTTCTTATTATTAATTAGTGTTATTTAGCCTATAGGTTATAGCTCTAGCAGCTCTAGCGTCTTTAGTGCGCTTAGTGCGCTTAGTACGCGTAGTACGCTTAGTACGCTTAGCAGGTTTAGCAGGTTTAGCAGGCTTAGCAGGTTTAGCAGTTACAGCTACATTATAGATAGCCTAAAACTTAGAAGAGGCTGTTAAGTTAGTACCTTTTAGGCTTAGTATTAAATTATTTATTACTATTAATATTAATAATTAAACCTAAGTAAGTAGAGTTTTATATATTATTTATAACTGTTACTACTACTATTATTATTATTATTATTATAATTGTTAGATATAGGTTATCGCGTCACACATTAGAAAAAGGATCATAATAATAGAAGTGTAAAAAGTTAGAAAAGTTATTAAAAGGTATATTAGGCCTTTACCTTATAGCGCTAAGTAAACAGTAAAACTAAGTAACTAAAACCTATCCTAAGGTATAAGGGGCCTTCTTAAGAAGTCTATATACCTAGCCTTATTCTAATTATCTACTAGCAAATACCTCTATTACTACTTTACTATTATAAAACTTATACAGTTATAATACTTCCTACCTATTATTAGATAACCCTATATATCTTCCCTTATTATATGTTATATACTACTAAGGTTTATCTATAGTAGTAAAGAAGAGTTATTAGGGGTTATAAAGTTATATATAGTACCTTAGCTAGTTAGGTACTTTAAGATATAGAGGTATAGTTAATAGTAATAGTAAGCGCTATAACTAGTAGAAGGTGAATTCTATAGAGTCTTAGTAGTTATAGTAGCTATCTTATTATCCTTATTAGATATATTAAAGTTATTAAAGTTAAAGTTATAGTTAAAGGTACTATTACTACTAAAGGTGTTTTTAAGGTAAGTCTAGGTAAAATTACTAAAATCCCTAGATCCTAAATATAGTATACTACTACTAGTGCTATAAGGAGTTAATATATTACTACTATAGCTACTAAGTGTAGTGTTTATAGAGTAGTAGCTAGGTATAGGTAGGTAGTTAGGTATACTAGGAGGAGGAGGGGGTAGAAGCTTGTTAACCTAGGTATATTAAGCTAGGCTGCTAGGGATTTAGGCTATGTAACTAAGGCCTATTATCTTAGGGTTAATAACTTTCTAAGTAAATACCTCCTTATTAATAGCGCTAAAATGCTAGTGCTAAGTAAGGTCTTTATAGACCTTAATAATCTTGCTATAGAAGGTTTTATCCTCACGTACCTTATTATTACTAGTATTATTAGCATTAAGTATATACTCCTTAGTAATAAGCTAGAAAAGTATAGGCGCTAGAGTTATAAAGACAATCTAAATATAGTAAAACGCTAATAGGTATTAACTAGTAATAATATTTATATTAAATGTTATGTTATAATTAATGTAGTTACTAATAGTATGCTAGATAGTATTAAATATTGCTTAACTAAGCTATAGGAGGAGTATCTTATAGATAGTAGAAGTAGCCTCTAAGTTAGTAATAAGGTTCTCCTTAACGTAGTTAAATACTATAGAATACTTAGATAAATACCTCCTATACTACAGAAGGAAATAGTTAAAGAGGAACTTATACTATAGGTTGTAGTACTAACCTATACTAGTATTACGTAGCGTAAGAAAGTCTTCTATAGATAGGGTAAGGTTATACTCTATAGTAACCTTAAATATAGTATTAATAATAAACTTATTAGTATAGAAGATAAATTAATTCTTCTAGTATTTAATATTATACTTATTATATAGCTAGGTTTTAATATCTTAGTCTAAGCGTAGGAGTGTATAAATAGTAGTAAGGCTAGTAATAGGTAACTAAGGCTAGGTATTAGTACTATTATAGTAGCCCTTAAAGGTATCCTTTATAGAGGATAAGTAGAACTTATAGGTATCCTTATTAAATGTTAGGCGCTAGTTAGGGGAAGCCTTAAGGGTATTAATATTAACATAACAAGCCTCTAAGAAGAACTTAGGGTGTATATTAAGTAGCTTTATAACAGTATAGTTACCCTTAATAGTCTTTAATAGAAGGGGACCCTTATAATAGCTATTAGTATAGCGTACCTCTATATATAAATAAGAGCATAACTTATAGTTCTAGTTAGGGTCTTAGGGAGGTTATTAAATACACTACAGTCTCACTAAGAGGTCTAGGTCTAAGAGGAAAATTAGATATTAGTAATATAATAGGAAATATTATATAAATAATATATATCTTAACTACTAGTAATAGTAGTAGCTATAGCTTTATTAGTATAGTTATAGGTATTATTATTATTATTACTATCTTAATTACTACCTTAATTATTATTGTTATTACCTCTATTATCTTTATTATTACTAGTCTAGTTATAGAGGTTCTACTTAGACTAATAGTATAGGAGACCTTTAGCAGTTATCTAATAATAGGTATTACTACTGCTACCTACTAGTAGACTACTACTGCAAGCACTAGCATAAGGGATCGCACAGCTACATATAGTAATAGCATTACTACAAGCAGTAATAGAGTCACTACAAGGGGTTATACTACTGCGAGGGGTTATACTGCTATAAGCAGTAATAGTATTGCTATAAGAGGCTATACTACTGTAAGTTAAACTACTATAAGCAGAGCTACTATAACTTCTACTAGGGGCTATTACTGTAATATTATAAGTGTTACTAAAGTTATAAGTATTACTAAAGTTATAGGTATTACTAAAGTTATAGGTATTACTAAAGTTATAGGTACTTATATTTATAATGGTTGTTATTTATTATAGTAAAGGGGAAGAATTAAGGATAGTAAGGTTAGAGAAAGGAGAAAGGTTTTTATAAATAGGTAGGTAGGAAAATATAATAAAGTAAAGTCTATCTAAAGTAATCTTAGAAGCCTACTAGGCCTAGCGCTTAAGCGCTAAGACCTAGCTAGCCTTAGGTACCTACTACCTACCTACTAGCACTAAGTAGTAGAAAAGTAAAGTTACATAACTTATCTCCTTCCTTCCCTCTTACTCTTATAACTACTCTTATACTTATAACTTTATCTTTATAGATTTTATAACTAAGTTAATACTATAGATTTTATAACTAAAATACTGTAACAAAAAGAGCTTAGTAGTAACAGTAAGCCTTAAATTAACTTAGGCTCTTACGTAAGAGTCCCTTAACTAAGAGATCACTAACCTAATAATACCTACTCTAGCAACCTTAATATCTGCTTTAAAGATATTAAGATAGATAATATAGGATACGCTAGTAGTAATAAAGGTAATATAGTTATATATAACTAGGACAGTAATTTAGATACTAACACTATTTCTAGCACTAGAGGTAATGTTTTCTACTAACAGTTAACTAGCTAATACTAATATAACTAGGTATAATTAACCTTAGAGAGTTCAATACTCTTATAATTAATAAGGCTAGGGTAGATAGTGTACTACTAGCTAGGTTTAATAAAGCCTAGCTTATTAAGGCTATTAAGTATAATAAACGTGAGACAGGCGTTAATAAGGTAGCTACTAGCGTATTTAAAGAGAATAATAATAAAGAAGAAAGTAATAGTAATATCTCTATAATATTACCTACCTCTACTGCTAAGAACATAGTCTAACCTAATATTTAATAAGGTCTACAGACGCCTAATATCCCTAATAACCCCTCTATCCTTATCCCTTATTAATAGAACTAGTTTGTTAAGCTATTAGACTTCTAGCTTAGTCTTAGACTGTTTACCTATATTTTTAGTATTAACTATACTTAGTATGTAGCGCTATAAGAGGTCCTTACTCTCCTTTAAGGTAATAACTAGGTTATTACTAACCTCCTAAATTAGCTATTAACTTTAAAAGACTAAGTGTCTTAGTAGTTCCCTCTAATACTAATGCAGTGTGTAGAGGTACTACTGTAACCTAAGAAGCTCCTAACTACATACATAACTTATAAGTTAGAAGAGAGGGAATAAATAGATAAAGAGATTGTCTCTAATCTCTACCTTATTAACCTAACTACTCTATTTTTAAACTTTCTAGTATCTAATATTACTAAAAACATATATTAAGGCTTAGTAGACTTTATTAATATACTAATAAAGCTTTACTAATTATATAGCTAGGCATTATCTACTTAAATAACGTCTAGTAGGTTTGCCTATATTATTATTAATAATAAGGAATATAATATTATCTTACTTTCTAAGTTTATCCTCTACTAGTATACTTACTTAGACTATGTTTATTAGATAGCTAGCTGAACCCTAGATAACTATAATAAATACTACTTAAGTTAAGTCTATAGAGTTAGATATAACTATTAAGAATTATTTTATATAGAGGTAGTAAGTAATATTATAATCTAGATCTAAGAGGCATTCTACCCTATTACCTAACGCTATTCTAGAGTTCTACTTAAACACCCCCTTAAGATATAAGCTAAGCTTGTATTTATATTGCTATAGGTAGCTAACAAACTTATCTTATCTAATAAGATTATCTATATCCCTAAGGAGTATATAATCTTACTTTTGCTTAATGTTATTACTTATAACTTCTTTAATAGTAAGATATTTAAGGACCCTAGTCCTTTAGTTAGGTCTAAGACTATAGGTAAGTAACATAGGACGTTCTAGAAGTACTAAGAATGCTTACTACTACTAAAGTATAATATAGTAGTCTACTAGATCTAGTGTAATAAGTAGAAAGACTTTATTCTACTCTATTACTTTTATCTAATCTAAGCTAAGCTAGAGATTGCAATATATAGCTAGAAGATATTTAAGTAATAGGATGTATTAGATATACTAAGCTACTCTATCCTCTACTTTATTAATAGCTTTAGTGTCTATTATAACTTATATTAATTACTTATTAGTATATATTGTATTATTACTACACTCTCTAGCCTAGAACGATATTATTAGGCTAATATCTTCCTACTAACTCTTAGCCTCTATAGCTCTAACTTTAATAATACTATTTATGCTTTTTAGTCCCTAGGTAACCCTAATAGTGGTATTAATCTTACTATTAATAAGCAGCTATATATTATATGTATCCCTATACTCTATTACATAGGAGATATACTATAATAGGATAAGAACAGTAGCTTCTAGGGACTAAAGGCTTATAAATTCTATTACTTCTATTATATTAGCAAATAGGCTATAAAATCGCAAAACCTAAGCGCTATTCTTAACTTTAACATTATTACCTACAGTTACTACTACTACTAGTATACTACTATAAGGAGTAATATAAATAGCTACTACACTATAACTAAGTATAATGTTATAGGAGAAATCAGCCCTCTAAGATAGGTCTATCACATGCTTATATGTATATATATAGGCTATATTCTAGCTACTTCCTAGCTCCTAGAATTAAGTATCTTTCCCTCCTTTTCTCCTATACCTACTATGTGCTCTAGCTTGTGACAGTTATAAGCCTAGCTATACTTACTATTAGTGCTATCAATCTTTATATAACACTCTAAGTTATATCTCTTTATTAGAGTAAAGGAGTATATCTTAAGCTATTCCCTATAAGCTACAGTTAACTTTTCAGGATATCCTCTATTTCTCCTAGATCAGGATATCCTCTAGCCCTCTTAACTTACAGCCTACCTTAAAGCAATTAACAAGAGCATACCTATATATCCTCTACAGGTCCTCCTCTCCTTACATAAGTCCCTCACATAAGTCAGCCTCTAGTAATAGACTTTCTAACTACTGTTTAAAATAAACCTACTTAAACCTTTAGTACTTAAAACATATAAGGAACTCTATCTAATAGCTCCTAACTTAGGACTATAGTACCTAGCACTCTAGCAGCTCTACTAGCTATCTAGCTTCTAGCTTTAACCTTTATTACGGAACAAGAGAAAGGTATATTAATATCAGCATATAAGGTGTTTCCCTACAGGTATTAACATAACAGTTATTATATCCTACGCTTAAGCAGGTAACGCATACAACAGTCAGTCTCACATTAGTACTTTAGATCCTTCCTATATAAGTTAACTACATTACTACCTATAGTTAAGATTAACAACACTAGTAAGTCCTACTTAAGACATTAAGCATATAGGATAAGTAAGGGAGGTAGCTAATTTACTAACTAATATCTCTAAGCGTAACCTTAGGGGTAAGATAGAGCCTACCTCCTTCTCAGTTTTTCTATAGACCTTTTTAGCCTATAGGCAACTCTTACCTATTAGTAGCTCTTACCCCTAGCAGCCCCTTTTCATTCTGCCTTATCAGCAGAGAGCAGACTAGACGCTAACAGCAGTTCTCAGCTACTACCTATTAATATAGATATACTAAGACTCCTAAAGTACGCCACGCTAGCAGCTCTTATTAAGCATAGCTAGGCGTATCTACATAAAGCTCCCCTAGGATCTCTTCCTATAAGCTTAACTGTATCTCTAGGCGCCCTTCCTAGAGGTTTCTATTCTCCCCTTCATTATACGATTCTCTAAGGGCTATTCTCTAACTCCATTTTCCTCACTTTTTCACCTTCTTTAAAGCTAGGGAGTGTCTCACAGGAGATATCTATCTTCTTAGCCTAGCTCTTAGCCTTTTTAGCTCTCTTAAATGCTTCTCTTAAGTGCCTTTTCAGCATATATTAACACATATCTTACGCTCCTTTATACTCCTCCTAGCTTCCCTTCTAAAAAGGTTACTTACACAGTTAGAGTAACAAATCTAACAGGATATTAGAACGCAGTATAGATATACATAGAGAAATAACTATAACACCTTATAAAAGGGTATCTAATATAGGTAATCTTATAAGCCTCCTACACGTTATATAAATACGCCTACAATCTACTTATTTCCTTTGTTAATAACCTCAAAAACACACCTATTTAGGTTATTTCTCAGGCTACTATTACATATAGAGTCAATTGCTCATTCACATAACTAATTGGGGGGTGTGTCACAGGAGAAATCAGCCCTCTAAGATAGGTCTGTCACATGCTTATATGTATATATATAGGCTATATTCTAGCTACTTCCTAGCTCCTAGAATCAAGCATCTTTCCCTCCTTTTCTCCTATGCCTACTGTGTGCTCTAGCTCGTGATATATAACTAATGTAGTAGTGTATAGGGATTTAATAAAAAGACACTAGTACTACTATTAATTATACTAGCTCTTAACCTTATCCTTTCTTAACCTCTAGACCTAGTGTATTTAGAATACTAAGGTTTGTTAGAGCTAATGTATAGACTATTAATAGATAGTATTCTAATAGAGACTAGTAAGAAGGAGTATACCTAAGAGCTTCATACTTAGCCTTTTCGACTTAGATAGGAGCGCTTATAGTTACTAATCTATTACTTAAGGAGTTACTTACTAGCTGCTAATACATACTAGTCTATTATTATCCTAGGTCTGCTTAGTAGATAGCTTAAGCCTTAACATATCTACCTAAGATTTATAGCTAAAGTAAGTAAGTAACTAAATACTAATTTAGGTAAGGGTAAGGTTATTATTAAGTTTATTGTTAAAGCCTATGTAATATTAGCTAAGTTAAACAGTATACTAGTTAGTCTTAATATCTTAAAGTCTAACTAAGATAATATAATAGATATTGTTATTAGCGCACGTTATATGTACTAGCGACTCTACTAATTCACATCACAGTCTATTATTAATAACCCTAGAGTATAGAGTACTACTAGTAGTAGTAGTTAATCTTATTACTAATTAATAGCCCCTCTACCTAGAGGGGTTACCTTATTATAAACTAACAGTATTACTAGCACTATAAGTATTAATAACACAGTACTTCTATCTACTAAGCCTATTAAAGGTATGTCTACGCTAAAGAGAGTAAATTAGTATCTCTATAACATAATATAACCTAAGGTTTATATAGGTATACATTGTAAGATAATTATAGAGGAGTATACCCTACTAGTTAACGTTAACATACTACTTAAGGAGAATTAGTATAGGTAAGTTAATACTAAGGACCTATTACTTATAGAGTACTAATAACTTTACCTTTAGATAGTTTAAGAAGAAGGTGTATAAGACTAACTATAGTAAGGTTAAGAAGCTACTATTAATAAAGACTAATATATAAATTACTATCTAAATAATATTATATAATGCCTTTAATAATAGTGAGTTAATAAAGCAAATAAGTAGTATGTATAATAAGTACCTAACGCTATTTAAGAATATACTACCCTACACTAACTAAAAGGAGATTATAGTAGAGGATAACCTGTTAGACTTTAAGCTTAATATATTTACTAACGCTAACGCTAACTACTAATAAGTAACTATAATTAGTTAGGTGTAGTCTAAGGGCGTTACACATACTATTAATAATAGCTAATTGTTACCTATAAAGGAGAGTACTATATTAGATACGTTTTAGTAAGCCTTACGTTAGGTATATATACAGTATAGCTAGGGTAAGTACTATATCTTTAGGTTAAGGGTACTACAGTAGGCTAACTACTTTAGCTTTACTAATAGGTAAGTATTATTACTAATTATATTCTTATAAAGTAGAGTCTAGCGTATACTTAGAATCTAAGTAGGTAAGGCTGTTAATAGTTTTAGTCTATTAATATCTAGCTTTTTACCTTTCTATTAATATCTTATCTATAACAATAAGTCTTATTATTAGACATATATACTAATATAAGAAAAATTACCTTATTACTTAGAAAATAGTCTTATAATAGCGTATCCCTACACTATTAAACTATTAACGTTTTGATTTCTAATTAGGTAGTCTAAATATTATATAGTCGCTAGAAATACCCTAAGTTAATAGTGTTTTTTATACCTACTATACTGCTCTTAGTATCTACTTATAACTAACTATTACCTAGGGATTTTTAATAATACGTCTTTATATAAGGAGACTACATTAAGTACTATAATAGTATTACTAAGTAAATAGGCTATATTAATTATATATTTATTTATAAGCTACCTCTTAAGTTAGCGCTATACTACATGTTTATTATTATTACACTACTTATAGTAATAGAGAAGAAAAATAAGACCTTTAGCCTCTATTTAGTGATATATAAAGCTGCTTTACTAGTTATTATTAGGATAAACGCTATATACCTAGAAAAGCTATATATTATACTAATTAAAGATACTGTAGTATAGGTTAATTAGTAGGTTAAGTAGCTATAAGGTTAGTTATTCTTATTATAGCCTTCTACTGTTTACCTATATATAACTAACCCTTATAATTACATACAGTTATCTTAGTTACATTATATTACTATATATTGTATTACACTAGTAAGTAAAGGTACCTAGGTATTTTATTTACTTACTTACCTACTTACCTAATCTTAGATTTTAATTATCTAATTATATTTTATAGATACCTTTATTACCTATTATCTATATTACCTAAAGCAGCCTAATATTACTAGTTCTTCCTACCTACCTACCTACCTACCCTTTCGCTTCTAGGTTATAATTAGTCTTTCTATATAAATAGTCCTTCTTACTAGCTGCATAAGCAAGCGTAGTAATTGCTTTAGCGCATAGGCATATAGGGGTATAAAGGATTATAGGTTACCTAATAGGGGTAATTAATAGGGGTAATTAATAGGGGTAATTAATAGGGGTAATTAATAGGGGTAGTAATAGTAGTAGTAATAGTAGCGCTAGTAGTAGTAGTAGCAATAGTATAATAGTGGCTAAGGTAGGTAGTAGGTAGTAGTATAATAGAGTTATATTAATTAAATAGGTTCCTATAAATGCATGTATTACGTAAGAGGCAGCCTTACTTAGCTTAGTCTAGAGCACTAACCTAATTTTGCCTAGGGCCTACCTAGCAACTGTTATAACTATTAACAACTATTAGTAGATAATAGCTACAGTTACTGCATAAGTTACAGTAACTTATTAGGCAACAATTGCTAACAGTCGCACTACAGTTACTCTAAAAACAACTATATATTCCCCCTACATACCCCTAGTAAGGTAGCTTCTCTATTAAGGTTACTGCTGCTACTGCTGCTGCTACTGCCGTTATGCAAGAGAAAGACAATATTCTTAGCGCTTTAGGCTAGCGTAGCCATCTATATAGTAATAGATTAGCTAAGCCTGCTAGTGCTACTAGGTAGTAGATAAGTAGTATTAGATCTTAGGTAGATAGGCGTAGGGGGTTCTAGGACAACCTAGATAAGGTCCTCTAGGTAGGTAGTAAATATAACCTTACTTATATACTTACTCTACTATAGGAGGTAGAAAGCCTTATCTAGGTTAGCTAGGGAGTATACGTTAAGTAGGTAGTAGGTATATAGGGTGCTAGTAGTATATATATCTATAATAGAGTATATAATATATAAAGTAATAGGATATATATAGGTAATAATCTAGGTAAGGTTAATAGTAGTAAAAGTAGTATAATAGCTAAAGGGGAGTATATTAATACTCCTAGTAGCTATAATATCTTATTTACCCATCTTAATAATGTAGCTAAATATAGTAATAGAGCTAAATAAGGTATATAGGGCCTTACCTAAGAGTCAGTTAACTATAACATTAACCCCCTTCCTATTAGTTATATATATAACGCTATTAGAAAAAGAAAGGTTATAGCTACTAAAGATATAGTCTTTAGTAAGGCTATACTTATATAGTAGTAGCTTACGCTTCTTAAGAGATAATATAGTAATATATACCTTAGTACCTAGGTGTTAGGCTAGCTAACTTATAGCTTAGCTAGTCCTACTAGTAGCTTTATAGATAAAGATAGTCCTACTAGCTTAAAGGTAGGTAGCCTTATAGAGATAAAAGTAGATAGTAATAAAGATAATAGGGATAGTAATAGCCTCCTTAAAGGATATATTATCTGGTATCTTAGTAAGAAGGTTATAGAGGACCCTTACATATATCTAGAAGTAGTTATTAGCGCTACTACTACTACTACTACTACCGCTACTATTTATAATAGTAATAATATAATCGCTAACGTATATGTCTACTATACTAGCGATAATATATATAACTACGCTAGCGCCCTTATACCTAAGTATATTATTATTATCTACTAGCCTACCTATAGCTACTATAACGCTATAGAAGTTAAGCCTAGCTACTCTAACGTTAACCTAAACCTTATTAGCCCTTAGCAGCTACTGTATACTAGGCTAGTTAATAAAGTATAGATTGTTAAGGTCTCCTAGCCTGGAGATATAGAGCTCTAAGCTTTAGGCTAGGTTAGCGCTAAAATAGCTATAGCTAGGCCTAGAGTACTATTATCTTCTATATAATAAAGTTATTAATAGGGGGCGCTATAATAAGCTAAGCTGTATAGATAAAACTATTACTACTTATACTACTATTACTATTATAACTAACTGCTAGCTTAATAAGGTAGTTAGTGTAATAGTCTAGTAATAACGTTTATTATCCTTAGCTACTACTACTACTGCTGCTACTGCCGCCTCTAAAGTAGTACTTTAATACCTTTATAACGTTAGAGGTAATAAGTAAGGCCTTAGCCGCTAAGGGAAGATATAGTAACAGTAGGTTAGAGCTGTTAAGATCCCTCTTCTATCTTACAGTATAAAGCAGGCTTAGGATTAGGGCTATATAAGGGTTCTTATGTGGATTAAGCGTGAGATATAGTAGGCTGCTAGCTGTAGTTAGTAGATAGTAGAGTAGCGCAAACTTAATATTACCTAAAGATAACGATAAGAGAAAGGGTTCTGTAGTCTCTATAGCTATAACGTAGTATATATTAGCTAGGTTATACTAGGCTAGGTTAATAAAGTATATAACGCTTATACTTAAGTCTATTACCCTAAATATAGTAGAGGCTATAGATATAGCTAGGGTAACGTCTTAAGCGTAAAGGTTATATATAATTATAAAGACGTAATAGACTAGTTTATTGTTATTACTAGCTTCTCTTACTACTTCCTCTTCCTTTACTACTACTACTAATACTAGCTACGTTACTATAGATAAGGATATAAGTAGTATACTATATCCTTTAATAGACTACTTAGCTATACAGCTAAAAGATCTACTACTTTAGGTACTTGATGCTTAGACTACACTATATATACCGTTAAGTAGGGCGCCTAATTAGTAATATATTACTAACTATAGCTAATTCCTTATAATTACCCCCCTCTTTAATATAACGTATCCTAAGTCGCTTAGACCTATATACACTAGAGGGCTAAGGTTAATTAAGGATATATAAACCCTAAAAGCCCTAAACGTCTAGTACCTAGCTACACCTACTAGGTATTACCTCTTATAATCTAGTCCCTCTAAGCCTAACATAAGCTATACTTATATTACTAAGCTAGTACTAGCCTAACTCTAAAAGTGCTAACTAACTAGCTAACTTAGGTAGCTATAAACCCTACCCTTACTAGCTTACACTTATAATATAACGTAACCCTAGATTAAACTTATAAGCTTAACCTTAATTACTTAGCTAGAAGACCTAATAAAGTACTTAAATAATTATAAGGATATAAGTAGTATACTATATCCTTTAATAGACTACTTAGCTATACAGCTAAAAGATCTACTACTTTAGGTACTTAATGCTTAGACTACACTATATATACCCTTAAGTAGGGCGCCTAATTAGTAATATATTACTAACTAGAGCTAATTCCTTATAATTACCCCCCTCTCTAATATAACGTATCCTAAGTTACTTAGACCTATATACACTAGAGAGCTAAAGTTAATTAAGGATATATAAACCCTAAAAGCCTTAGGTATCTAGTACTTAGCTACACCTACTAGGTATTACCTCTTGTAATCTAGTCCCTCTAAGCCTAATATAAGCTATACTTATATTACTAAGCTAGCGCTAGCCTAACTCTAAAGGTACTAACTAACTAGCTAACTTAAGTAGCTATAAGCCTTACCCTTACTAGCCTATACTTATAACATAACATAACCCTAGATTAAACTTATAAGCTTAACCTTAATTACTTAGCTAGAAGACCTAATAAAGTACCTAAATAATTATAAGGATATACATAGTATACTATATCCTTTAATAGACTACTTAGCTATACAGCTAAAAGATCTACTAGTTTAAGCACTTTATACCTAGACTATACTATATATATCCTTACGTAGGGCGCTTAATTAGTAATACGTTACTAACTATAGCTAATTCCTTACACTATAATTATACTCTATATATATAGCTTATCTCTAGATAAGTCCCTAAGCTTAAGGACTATCTTAGAGAAGCTAGCGTTATATAGTATATACTTCTAGCCCTTACTATCTAGAAGCAGGCTCTAGAGGTAGGAATCCTCCTCCTTAGCAGCCTACTAGCCTAGGAGTATACTAAAGATAAGGGGTAACTTAAGATACTATAGCTTAGTAGTCTCCTATAGATATAGCTTACTGCTAGGCTTTAGGAGGCTAAGGATACAGCTTATAGTTCTTATTATTACTAAGGTTATATAAAGGTAGTTAGTAGTAAGAATAAGGTTATATAAGGTAAGGTTAAACCCTTATACCTTAACGTTACGCTGAATATTAAGTATCTTAAACCTAAGTATACTACTAGCTTTCTACTTAGTAAACTTACCTACTACTATTTCTAGAAAGCTTAGGCTAATATCTATATATATATGCCTAAGTAGCTATAAGTTACTAATAATCTAGGTACCTATTAGATATACAGTCTTAAGGATACTAGTTATTATACTATTACTTCCTATACTAATCTTAAGTACCCTTAGGTCTACCCTATACTTATAGCTTAATGTGCTAGCGTATAGCCCTAGTAGTGTATACACCTTATATATCCTAAGCGTACTATAATACATACACTTAAGTATATTATTTATACTAAAGAGTAGATACAGCCTATTAACGTCGCTTTAGAGGATAGGCGTAATGTTGCGACCTATCTAGTAGATTATAACAGCTTCTAGGTAGCCTAACGCCTTATACTTAGAGAGGAACCTGTCGCGTGCTGCAGCGTTATAGTCGTCTATAACTGCCAGCCACATTGCAGCGTCCTAGCTAAGCATCTTGTTGTTCTTGTAGTCGTCAGCTATGAGGCGTAGCTAGCTGAGATACTTGATCAGGTGATGGGGCAGCGCTGTCTCGTCCGCAAGCAGCTGCCTCTCGAGATCCCTGACGGCCTCGGTGATCTAGATGGCGCACGCCAGCTGCACGTCTCGGAGCTGTTTCGCGGCGGCCTCCTCGAGCGCCGGCGTCTCCAGCGGAAGTAGGGTGCGGCGGATGCACGCCTCGGCCTCGCCGTTAGCCTCGAGGAGGTCAATGTCCGGCGTCCACTCGAGGTTAAAGCAGATTCCTCGACAGCTGTTAATCGTTTCTGTGCTGTTCTTGTTATGCTGCTGTAGCGACACGGCCTCGATGCCGCGCATCACGACCCGCACGAGACTCTCGGCGCCGGAGTGTGGGTCAGCGTCGGCATCGACGCCCCACGCTGTAATATAGGGCCGCGCCCGGCAGAGAGCAGGGCCCAGCAGAGAGCTGGGCAGAGAGCAGAGCGCTAAGCAGAGGGCAGAGGGCTGGGCAGAGGGCAGGGTCTAAGTCTTGTAGCTGTCATTTAGGGGTACAAAGGTGTAATTAGACTTCTGCTTAGCAGGATTATCTAATCACTAAAGTCACTAGTTATCGGAATACCTTTGTTAACGGACTTCTAACGTAGTTGCCGATCACAGCCTAAGTAAGTAAGTCTATTAATTACATCCTTAAGTAATTAACAACAGGGGTAAGGCTTCTTCTTTCTACATAAAGTATATAGGTAATCTTAGGCTAGATTAATTCTATATCTAGAGATTATTAATTTAATTTCAATAACTATATATACTATCCTACTCTTATCTTATTACTATAAGTGTAATTAGCGCAGTAAGTCGCGTTTAATTACAATATTTATATTTTCTAAGATTAACGTCTCTTAATCTTATCCCTAGAGAGTATAGTTCTCGTATTTAATTTCTTTTCTATTCTATCTAGTTAATGCTTTAGGTTGTAGCTAGAGATGTGTATATAGTTATATTAAGATCTCTTAATTTCTTACTTTTTATTACTTTTATTAAGACTACTTTAAAAATAAAAAGTAAATTTTAAACTTTAGAGTACAGTATAGTAGAGGTAACTTTAATGATACTAAAATGTTTCTTAAATTCACATTTTGAATAGGACTTAGAGTATAGAAACCTCTATAGAAAATATAAAAAGATTTATAATATCTAAAAAAGCTAGTAAATAGCAAGCTAGTAAGTTATATAGCTTGCTAGATAGAGGTATTAAAAAGAGTAGAGAAGTTAGAAGGGAAAAGAAGTGTTAGCACTAAATATTTTGTATAGTCTTCTGTAATGTAGCCTGATAAGGGGCCTCCCACTTAGATAGGCTCTTAGAAATAACTTTCTAAAGTACTTAGGGCCTCTTAGAAAGCTATTTACTAGAGGCTAAACCTATAACAATCTCTGTATTAATCTAGGTACTTAAGGATAAAGTTAAGGCAATAACCTAAAAAATTAATACAACTATAGTAATCTTATTATAACTATTAAAATTAAGCACAGTATTCTTATAAAAGCTCGACTTTCAGTAACTAGTTTTAGATACTCTATGTAGTGATTTCTACCTTATGTTAAAGTTAAGATCACTCTATAAACCTACTTACACTTAACTTCATTTATACTATCCTAGTAGTACTCTACGTAATTTACTTCCTATCTTTACTCCCTTTCAATACTTACCCTATCTCTTAAAATGTATTTTACAAACCTACTTACTCGCCTATCGTTGCTATTATTCTACACACTATCTACCTCTACTTCTTTCGAGTACACAAGAGGTCTTCGGGAAGAGGGCGACATTTATACTGTTAAGAGGTATGGGCAATTCTTCGACGTATACACACCTTATTATAAAGGACTACTATATATTTATTATCTTCTATATTAATAATATCCTTATTATATATTATTAGGATAATATCACTTAAGGGGAATGTATTATTTAAAAACTTAAGAATATATAAAAAAAAAAAGATATAAGTAAAGTAAAGTACTACCTTAGTATATATATTATAAAAGACTAAGCTAATAAGAAGATTTACTTGAGCTATAACTAATATATTAAAAAGATAACTAAGGAATTTAGCTTAACTAACTCTATATACCTAGTAATACTACTTCTACTTATTAACTTTAAGCTAAATAATAGGGTTACTTTAGAGTAGGATATAAAGAGGTTCTAAGAGATAGTTAGTACTCTATTATATACTTTAGTTATACTCTACCTTAATATAGTATTTACCTACTTAACCCTTTTATATTAATTAATTATTCTAAGCTATAAGTACCTTTATACTACTATCTAAGCTATATCATACCTCTTCTATACATATTACTACTCTATCTACTTTAGTAACCTAGGGGGTAAGACACTTAAGATACCTAACGTAGATATCGCTTTATAAGCTCTTATTATTACTAGAGACACCTTATTCACTAATAATAATACTATGTAAAGGTTATTATAAGGGTTTATTATCTCACTCTTTAGTAGTCTAATCTAATAGACAGCTAGTTAGTAGAACATAGTTACTATATTTACTATAGAAGTAGAGCTCCTTAACCTTAAGTATATAGCTAAAGAGACTATAGCTTTTAAGTGACTTTTCTAAGATATTACGTTAGATATAGAGGATATCTAGAGAGTATACTATAATAACTAATAGACTATTCGCTAAGTAATTAATAAACTAAGATGTGATTAGGTAGAATAATAGGTAAGAGTAGAAATCACGTGTTAATAAGTAGGGAAAATATAACCAGTAGAATAGTGTATTGAATGCAGATGATTGCGATGATTATTCTAAGGTAAAGGATAGAGAAATACTCTAGCCTCTATACTACTACTAAGGTATAAAGATCTGTAAATTATCTTCTGCTTGTATTATAGTTATCTCAGTTATATCTGAATATATCTATCAGTTATTTCTATATTTATAATACACGTATAGTATGGTGTTAAAGGAAATAGTGATTAGCTTATTACCAAGGTTATTGCTAAGTGAATAAGACTAGTATACCTAGTTACTACTTACAAAACAAGGTTCTAAGCCACCTATAGAGGTAATATAATACAATGATATGTTATTCTATTCCTTATTAAGTAGGAATTATTAATATGCAACCCTCTTACTTATATCTCTTATAGTTATAAAGATATATACAATAAGGCATAAGGGTATGTTTTATAGTATAAGGTTTTATTCAAAGTAATAATAGTAAGCGTATGTCTATACACTTCTACTATATTAATATTTAGAATATATAGCTATATTAAGAGTACGCTATAGGTATCTTTAAGGTAGGATACCCACTAACTAACCTTATACTTATAGATAGCTTTACTAAGAACCCCTTATATACTAAGTTTAAGTACTTTTATACTCTATTAAACTTCTAAGATACACAAGCCCTAATTATATAGAACGAATAAGATATAAATAATATAAAAAATAAAAAGCTAAAGCTTACTTAATTAATTAATATATAGCTTATAGGCTAGGGAGCTTATTAGCTCCTTATAGAGCTTAAGTAATAAAATATTTTGAAAACTACTAAAATAATATTATTTATCCTAGAGGAGAGCAGCTATATACCTATTAATAAAGTAAAGTAATATAGGATAACTACCTACGTTAATAGGGCCTCTAATAAGGTTATTAATAGCTTTATAAAGCTTATAGATAATAGGGTTATCTCTCTATAGTTAGATAAGCTTCTATACTATAAATAACACTTAGCTATAGACTAGCGTCTCTATAGGAGTACTTTAGTATCTAGCTATAGCTTAGATAGCTAAAGTAGTACCTACTTCTTTAGCTACCTTACTACTACTCTTCTCTACAGCCTTAAAAGCTACCTATAATAAAGCCTAAAACTCCTTTAATACCTATAAACGTTAGATTAATTATACTACTTGCTAAGCGATAATTAATTTACTAAATAGTACTACTTATTCTTAACTAGTATAGCTAGGAGGTATTAAGTAGAGACTATAGTACTAGCTAGTAAAAGCTTATAGAGCTACTTATAGGTATAGTAATATTAGTACTTAGTTACTAAGCTTATGTAGTATTTACCTTTAGACTAACTATATAGTATACTTTATATATAACGAAAGTATAGCTTACCTATAGGATCCTACAGCTCTAACTCCCTCTAACTACTAATAACTAATATATACTTATTACTATTATCCTCCTCTTTATCTCTTAATAGCTATAGCTAGTAGAAAGCTTAAGCTTCCTAAACTAATATATTAATCTAAGTAAGCTTAACCTTATAGTTAGCTTAGAAGTAGTAGCTCTCTAATAGAAGTCTATTACTAACTACTTTATTTATTAATAGTTAGCTTTACTTAAGTAAAGTGTTATTTAGGATTAATATACTTAGGATAAAAGGAGGAGGAGCTAAAATACTTCTCTTAGAAGGCTTACTCTTCTTTATAGGAGCTATATAATATTAGTTACGTACCTCTTTCGATAAAGAAAGAGATACTTATAAGCGTCTAAAGTAAGCTTATCTTTAGCCTCCTCCTAAGCTCTTAACGATAGGTTAAGGGTTACTAGCCCCTAACTACACACTATAGAGCTACCTCTTATACCTTACTAAAACTTATTACTTTTCTTATCTATTAATTAATTTATAAACTAAAAGAATCTTTAATTAGTTATATATACGTTAATTAGCGTATACATAAACGTAATATATATAGTTATTATTATTATTATTATTAAAAGAAGAAAAAGAGAAAATTAAAAAGCTAAATCAAGCTAAAGTAAATAAAACTACTAGCCTAGCTACCTACTTATCTACTTGATAACCTTAACCTTTAGATAATAATAGCCTTTACATAACCTACTTTATACCTTAAGAAATTATTACTTTTACTACTTTTTATATATACAGTTAATTATACTTATCTCTTTTATTAATTATATAACTATTCTAACCTATTTTTCTTTACCTACTTTACTCCTTACTTATATTTATATAATAGGGTTATCTAGATAAATCTAATAGTTAGCTTTATTTAGGGCGGTATATTATAATACCCTTACGATAGGTAGAGCCTATTATAGTAGGTCTAGCCTACTTAGCTCTAGAATAATAGATAGTCTCAGTATACCCTAACTAGCCCTTACTCTATGTAACGTAAGGCTCTACTCTATACGCCTATTTAGATAGAAGTTATAGAGCTATTTCCTTACTCTTAACTTAAACTACTTTTAACTAATAATCTCTATACCTAAGTAACTATTCTTATAATATAGTCTATATCCTTATAATAGTAAAGTTAGAGTTTTACTAAGATATTATAAAGAGGTATAGATTATATATAGTAGTTTCTATAAGGAGTTAGATCTTATAATACTAGTTATAAGTAACCTACTAATATATACTAGCTTTAGTAATACTATATAGAGGCTTTATTATTTCTATAATAGTCCCCTTAAAGTATTAATTATAGAGTTAGATTAGAAAGTATATTAGGATTATTTAGTTAAGGTATAAAGCTAACTAAGTATACACTTATATAATATCTCTTAGCTATATTATAAACCTAAAGACTAGTAGTAAGGGGGTAATAGTGTAGGTAAAGCGCTAGTTTAACTATTAAATAGTTAGTAATTGTATTAAAATAGCTATCTTTCTATTATCTACGTATTCTTAGATAATAAGGTAGGATTTCTTATATAGGGTACTAGTTACTTTATCCTTAATCTTATTAATAATAAAAGACTTAAATACCCTAATACTTTTACATTTAGCTTTTTTGTATAGGATGAAGATTAATACCCCTTAGTTTATTAGTGTAATAACTTCCTTTATAATAGAAGCTTTAAAAGGGGTGTTAGGCTTAGTAATAACACTACTAGTATAGAGCTTTATAGTGAGTAGTTAATTAGCTGTTTCTCTCTCTAAGAGGTAAGTAATAGGTAGGCTACTAGATACTAAGAGGTTACTAAATACGTTACTTAGTAAGCTACTAGATACTAAAGGGTTACTAGATATACTACTTAGTAAGCTACTAGATACTAAGGCTTATTAAGTAATCTTAATTACTACTCTAGATCTTATAGTCCCTTAGAGATCTTCTTTAGTTATGAGTACTCCTTAGAGGCTTTTGTTATTATCTCTAATATCTCACTTTTTAAAATAAAAGAGTTTAATAATAGTAGACCTAAAGGTCTATAGACTATTCATATTAATAATATAATTCTTACTATTAACGTTAATAAGGTAGAAGGGGTTAGTCTACTTATCTTTTTTATACTAGACGTATATATCTATACTAAAAGTAAGCTTCTTTATAGTTAAATTATTAGGCTTATTATATGTAGCTAGCGTGTTATTAACCTAGTATATTATGTAAAGCTTCTTAACTTTAGTAGAGGCTTTCTAAATAGCTTTAGTATACTATGTGATATCTAGAGAGAGTAGTAAAGTATTTATTATATAGGGGTAAGTATTAAAGATAAGAAGTATAGTAATAAAGCTATTAGAGCTAGTAGTATTATTAATAGACCTAAGAGCTCTTTCAAGAGTAGATTTATATAGTAAGGTAAAGTACTCTTATTAGATAGTCTTACATACCTTATATACGTTAGTGTAGTATCTTTTAATTTTACTAATACTATAGTAAGCCTCTATAGAGATAATCCTAATATAAATAGATATAGCTTTAGCTTTAGCTTTAAAGTTAGTAGAGGTAAAGTTCTAGCTAGCGTTAGCTACAATTTAGTTAGGACGTCCTTAGTAAATATAAATCTAGTATAAGTATAAGGTTTCTTATATAGACTTAGCCTTTATATTTTTAAAGAAGTAGGTAGTATTAAGTACTATAGTAGAGTCTATAATGTAGAGGATAGGTTTATTCCTATTAAGATATATTATATTAATAATAATCTTATAGTTAAATAAAAGGTCTTCTAAATCCTTAATAGTAAAGTAAAAGTAATAAGGACTTTAACTATAGAGTTAATAGTACTTATAATACTTAGTAAGTTTTAAGATAGCGTTAATATAGAGATTTCTACTAGCTTTATAGAGTAACTTATAAAGTTAATAGATAGAGGAGTAACTAAAGTAATAGTAAAAGTACTAAAGCTTTATTTTAGTTATAAAGTTACTTATAGCTATAACTTTCTTAGAAGGTTCTAAGAGTATCTATAGATATCTCTACTTCCTAATAGTAAGTATAGTAATATTACTTTTATAGATAATGTTATTAAAACTCTTAAATTATATCTTAAGGTAGTTTATATTATATAAGTAGAGTAGAAAGAGGGTATTAGAAGGGATAATATAGAAGTTAACATGTTTAAGAGAGGTTTTAGCTATAATAGTACTTATAGACTTAATAGAAAGGCTATTACTAAATCTTACTAAGACTTTTTATGCTTTAAGGTTAATAGGTATGTATTAAATCTACTAGAGGGTAAGTACTTAAGGGTAGCTTATAGTTAAGTAACTAGCTGCTTTAGTGCTAGGGGGGATACTTTAAAAGACGTCTATAGAGTATTATAAGGCTTAATTAAGGGTAAATACTAATAAAGAGGATATTAGAAAGTTAATTAGAAGGATACGCTACTTAATATTAGGGTTGGTTTTAGTTAAGTAATAAGTAAAGGATTTATTATCTAACTAGCTAGTAATAGCTTTATTATTAAATTCCTTCTAGCTAAAGAAGTAGGAGCTTATATTAAAGGTTATAGGAGGAGGGTTATTATTAATTAAGGTAGTAAGGATAAAGTCTTTATTATCACTACTACTAATAGTGGTGCTTTTAAAGTTTATAAGGAAGGTATTATAACCTAAGCTACTAATATAATCCTTTTATCTATTAGTTTTCTTAGCTCTATGTTCCTTATAAGTACGCTACTACTCTTTATAAGAGTAATTTATTAAATAATAGCTAGTCTTATAATAAACGTAGTAATTATAATCTATAGGTATAAGTTAATTAGACTTCTTACTAGAGGAGTAGGTTTTATTTCTATATTAGCTATCCTTATTACTACCTTAATAAGTTTAATTAGTAAAGTACTAAAGGTAGGGTTTATAATCCCTATAACCCTTAGTAAAGTATTACTACCTCTCTATAGCTTTATCCTCTATAGTAGAGAAAAAAGTATAAAGTTAAGTATATAGTCCCTCTAGGATTATTAATAAGCTGTAAAAGTAAAGCCTAGCCTTACATAGGCTCTTATAGGCCTTAATAACATATATTCTTATAAACTTATTATATTAATAATTTAGTAGAAAGTCTTTTTTAAAGATATAAAGATAGGAAAGTATAATCTTAAGGATCTTAATATTAGACTTTCTTTTCTTATTAAGGAAAGCTATAATCTATTAGAAGTTAGTATTATACTACTTATTATAGTAGCTATTAATAATTTCTTCTATCTTAAGTTATCTCTTAAGGGGAGTTATAAAGTAACTAAATAAGTAAGGACCTTAGCTATAGAGTTATTAAAGGTAAAAGTTAGATACTTTACTTTTAAATGTAGTAGGGAAAGTAATAGCTGAGTAATTATCTCTACTTTTAATACCTAAGTTACTATAATTCTCCTAGAAGATAGTGACATTAATATCTAGGATATTATATTTCTTACTAAAGTATTTTAGCTTAGAGTTTGAATAAACCTTAGCTAGGTTAGCTAGCTACTTCACTAGTACACTATAGGAAGGTATAGGCTAGTAATAGTTAGGTATATAAGGGTATCTATAAGTCTATTAATTAAGTTAATAGTAGTAATTGAGATAGGTAGTTATATGTAGGCTCTTATAAGCCTAAGTTCTAAAAATATAACTACTTAGTAGAGGAGGTTAAATAAACTTAATAAGTAAAAGAGATAGATAAAGTACTTAGGGGACTTAAGGGGTATATAAGAGTATAGCTTAGAAGGTAGGGGAAAGCTATTAAGTAGGCTTAGGTAAAGGGCTTGTTTTTATAGAGGCGGTATTTAGAGAGTTACTTTAGTTAGCTTAGTTCTATAGGTTTATAATACTTTTATATAAAAGAGTAAGAGATAAAAGGGTTAACTAAGCTATTATATTTAACTAGGCTAACGTTAGAGTTCTAACTTATAACTCTAACTGTTATTATTTCTTTTAATAAAACTTATAAAGAATATCTACTCCTATAGGTCTCTTATCTATAAGATTATAGATAAAGTTATTATAGGTATAGTTAGTAGTAAAAGCTATATCTAACTTAAAAGTATAGTTAAACTTATATTTAGTCTAATACTAGAATCTCTTACATATTATAATAAACTATAGTAAAAGTATTAGTAGTCTATCCCTTAAAGTCATTAATAATCTCTCTCTATAAAGGTTAACTATAGAGGTAATAGATATTCTATTTAGGTATATATTAGATAATGTAGGTATTAACCTAACTAGGGGTTACTTTTTAAGGTATAATATATAAATCCTACTATTAGCTAGGGTTAATAAAGTTAGAGAATTTAGTAGGTATCTAGATAGTCTTATTAGGGCTGACTTTATAGCTACTACTAGACTAGCTATTAGACATACTACTAGATCTACTAACGTTAATAATATCCTTAGTTAACTACTTAAGGGGTAAAAAAGGATTTACTAAAAGTATATGTTATAGCTATTACTACTAGAGGAAAAGATATAGTGAAAAACTTCTGAGGATACTTTAAGAAAGCCTATAAGCTTGAAATTAGGGTTATGAATTACCTTAAGATCTCGTAGGCTCCTAAGGCTATAAAGGTTCTTAAGATAAGCTTTTACTATTACTACTTATAGTAATAAGATAAGGGGATATAGAGCAAGGATAAAAGAAAAAAGTTAAAGGATATAAAGGAAAAATGTAAAAGTACTAGAGGGTAAGTTATAATAAAAGAAAATAGTGTAGAGTTTTTACGTTAGTTAAAAAAATTAAAGTAAACTAAGTGAACTAAGTGAAATAAAATCTTGTTATTATTATAAGAAGGAAAATAAAGCTTATTTATTAATAGCAAAAATAAGAAAAGATTAGATGAAGGCTTCTTTCTATTAATTGAAGGAAAGTAAGATGTAAAAAAGTGAGGTTATCTTAACTATTAATAAAGTAGTTGAAAGGGGGGTTATTATAATAAAGGTATTACTATTATAAGATTATCTTATTTATAGGGTAGTAACTAATACCCTATACTTATAAGGTTAATAGAGTAGTAACTAAAGCTTTATACTTATAAAGTCTTAATCTTAAAAGTAGTAATAATAGTATAATAGATATATTAACTTCTTAGGGAGGTAAAACTCTTGCTAAGTTATTATTAGTTAGTACTTTACTAAAGAGGTTAAACTCTTACTATAAAGTCTCTTCTATTAAGTTAATTTTTATCCTTATAAATCTATAATAACTATAATAACTATTACTAATTAGTCTTAGAATTAATTTATAGGTTTAGAAAGGATAGTTAATAGTAAAGGTATTTATACGCGTAATTTTGCGTAGATAAACGATTCTTTAGTAGTTAACTAAGCTATAGAGAAAGGAAAGAAAATAAGTAAGGGCTGCGTAGTAGGCGCGTGCTAAGTAGGCTACTAACGTAGGGTAGCTCCTACTTTCTAGCTTAAGCTACTATTAACCGTAAAATCCACCCTTATCTCTAATAGGTCTAACTAATAGACTAATAAGTTACTACATACTATATATATCTAGATCTATATATAACTTATAATTTAAACTAATTTAAATATAAGTACCCTTAAGTATACTTCTTAGTTACTTATTAATTAACTCCTTAATAAAGAGAATCTTAAAGTATATACATTTCTATAAATATCTACTAATCTATACTAAGATATATTTATAGCTCTATATACTTAACATTTATACTTAAATATTATATATAGTTAGAGTAAAGTATACACTTGATTATAAACGCTTATAGAATAGTAACTCTATTCTAATATAAGTATATAGATTAAAGCGTACTAGTGTTTAAATAAACAGTAATTACTAGAAGGGTAATAGACTTTATACTTCCTATAAGGTCTTACCTAGCTATACTTTATACACTAATTACATATATAATTCTAAAGTAAGTAATTACAGTTTTAGTAGGTTTTATACACTTTCTATCTTTTATATATCCTTATAGTTATATTTAGTTCTAGGTAGAAGTAAGTATACTAGTAGTAAGCTATCTACTCCTTTCAAGAAAAAGGTAATACTTAAGACTACTTATCTTAAATATAACTTTCTTATACTTATCTATAGCGTTAAGCCTAAGTATATACATTACATTAGCAATACACTTATAACTATCATAGATAACCTTAAGAAAAACAGATATTAAGTTTCTATATATAAATAATTAACCTTTACGCTAATATCTATTTCTATATAAGTTCCAATAAAATCATTAATATCCTAACTACATCTAAGAGTAAGAGTAAGGATCTATCTACTAATAAGCATAAGTAATTAATTCTATATATAACTATACCTATAGGTATTATAGAACTAGATAGGATAAGGTAAAACTTAGTAAATAGATAGTAATATAGGTAACTTAGTTTATACCTAGCTAGTTTTTTATAGATATATAGTATAGCGTTTAGAAAAGATTACTTTTTATAGGCTAGAGTACTCTTATATATATTTGTATAATAGTTAGGATTACCTAGCTTATACGTTTTTTAGATTTTTAGATACCTAATCCCTATATTTCTACGTAGAAAACTTTAACCTATTCAAACTTCAATAAAATAATACACTTACGTATAGAAATACCTTAACGTAGTTAACTATTACATAATCTCACTTAGTAATATATAATTATTCAAGAAAGGTTAGATACTAGGTAGTTATATAGCACTATTATTATATTTTTATTTACTTCTTTATATTGAAAAGTATTATTATTAACTTTTAAGTAATATCATTAATTAATTAGCTGTTACTCTAAATTTAAATAGAGTTCTTACTTTCTTTACTTAAGTGTATTTATAAGCTCTTTTTTAACTATCAACCTACAGATTATAATATACTTACTATATTATCTATAGAAGGCTTCTAAAATTTACAGTATAGCCTAGATAATATTTAGAGATACTACATACTATACTAATGATAAATACCTAAGTAGCTCTAAGTTATATATAATAATAACTAAGATATTATTAGGTAGAATGATAAGTAAGGGTAGAAATCACGTGTTAATAATTAGGGGAAATAGGAGTAGTAGAATAGTGTATTAAAAGCAGTGATTGCGATGCGATAACTCTTCTATACTAAAGGATAGAGAATTCCTCCAGTCTATATACTACTACTAAGGTACAGAGATCTATAAATTATCTACTGCTTACATTATAGTTATCTTAGTAATATCCGAATATACTTCTCAGTTATCTGTATTTATAAAGCACTTATAGTAGGGTATGAAAGGAAATAGTGATTAGCTTATTACCAAGGGTTTTAATAAGTAAATAAGACTAGTCATACTAGTTACTACTTACAAAACAAGGTTCTAAGCTACCTATAGAGGTAATATAATAGAATAATATATTATTCTATTCCTTATTAAGTAGAAATTGTAAATATATAAACCTCTTACTTATATCTCTTATAGTTATAATCATATATGTAATAAAGTATAAGGGTATGTTTATAGTATAATCTTCTTTATTCTAAGTATAATAACTGTAATTATCTTCTACTTAGAATAGTAGACTAGAAACTAAGGAGATTTAATAGGTTATTAAATAATAAATATCTAGTAGTTTTAAAATAGGATTCTTTTCCTTTATTCTACTATAGTAAAAGTTATAATACTATTAACTACTACTTTATCGTTAATAGTATAATATCTATTATACTTATAACTATATTTTATATATATAAACTTATGTAATATACCTTTAAAACTAATATCTATAGAAACTGTAATATAGTAAAGGATTTATACTCTTATAACCTTATTTAGTATTGTATTTAGATATAAAACTTTATACTTAGTTTAAGAAATATAAACGTTTTATTAAAAAGGTTATTCTAGTATTAGCTATATTAAATCAAACTTTATTTTAGTCCTTAATATTATGTCTTTAGTTTCTAATAACTCTATAAGCTACTATCATAAATACTAAACATAGTCTTTACTATAATATTTTTTAAATTTACTATATACTTCTTAAGTAGATATCTCTAAAAGATATTATTACTATAGGTAGTAGATTAGGAATATTATTATTTTTTTTAAAACTTACCCTACTTAAACTATAAATAGTTTTATATTATATTTAATATATTTAGTTATTCTTAATTAATACTTTACTTATGTATAGTTATTAGTTTGTTAATTAGGCTGATTGGAGTTAAGGGGGAGGATTAGCGTTAGGTATAGCAGCATAGGCTAGGGTAGCTGCCCTACTTCGGTAGCCTACCTACCTACTTAGCCTATGCCTGCTGTGCCTACTTTATTATTTCTTTCTTTTCCTTAAGCCTAGTTAACACTACACAAATTATTACAAGAACTACAGTAATCAATTCGTATTAACCTTAACTTCACTAAATAACCTATAACTTTTCTAACACTAATTAGTGTTTAACCTTACTAGGTTATTTATAGATTAATAAGGAATTATTATTAGAAGAGATAACAGTAAGTAGGCTTTAATCCCCCCTATTAGTACTAACTAGAGGTAACTAGTAAGCAGACTTTAATTCCCCCTAGTAACTAACGTGTCTATTACACTATTTTTATTAACTTAAAGGCTTAGATCTAAGGGTATAGTTTAACTACCCCTTGCGAGGCCCTGTTTTTGCTAAAGATACCCTTATTTAACTATAACTTTAACTTTTAACCTCTTTACTAACGGTTAAACTATTACAATAACCTTATTTTCTAACTTCTTACCTCCTGCTATTACATAGGAGGCACCTTTAAGATTACCTAACCTACTTCCTATTACTAGAATTAACCTTTTACCTTCTTCTATTTTTCCTTTTATTAGAATTTTCCTCCTTCCTTTACCTTATAGTTTACTTTTTAACTAAATAAAAATTTTACCTATACTGCTTAGTTTACCTAAACTATCTTCTAAATAACCTCTCTTTTACCTATCTCTCTTTCTTATTATACCTATTATTTACATAATCTCTACTATAGTAGAAGCTAGCCCTTTAACTATTAAAGAGGTAGGCCTGTAACCTATTAACTAGGGCTCTAGCTATAGCTCTTACTAGGGCTCTTAAGGAGGCCTAACCTATACTTACGTCTTAAGTAGTTACCTACTAGTTAGTAAGAATAGCACTATTAAAATACCTTTAACCTTCCTTTACTATATTAACTAGCAGCTATAGGATACACCTAACTTTTGACCTAACAAGGCTATAAGCATTAGGGCTACTACCTTTATCCTTTATATTATTACTAAGTAGGAGATTAAAGGTACTTAGGGATAATATCTCTAGTGTAACTTTATCTAAGAGTTTAGGGAGTAGACTTAAGACACTTTCTCTATAGTAAGTAACTTTACCCTTAACTACCTTTAATAATACCTTTATACTACTAGAGTCTATATCTATATAGGTAGGGATACCTTAAAGGCTAACGCCCTTAAGGAGGTCTTTTACTAACCTAACTTCTAGTATTAGACTAATAATAAGTTTAATGCTCTTTATAAGTATAATGCTACCTTTATAGGTTACTATATTACTTAAACGTTTATTAATAAGATTATAAAACTACCCTTACTAGCTAACCTTACTAGGGTTAGGGAGTAGTCCTAGATCTAATAGCTACTAACCTTACTAAAGCTAAAGACTCTAGTAGCTATTAACCTAGTAGTTACTAGCCTAACAGTATACTAGGGTAACTTATAAGAATAGGGTCTTAATAATGTTGTTTAATCTATGCTAAAGGTACTAAGTTAATAATAGCAGTAATAAAGTTAGTTATACTAACCTTAGTATAAGTAGGAGTAACTTCTAGGTAACTATTACTATATCCCTTCTCTTTCCCTAGTACTTTAATAGCCTTAACATACTACCCTTCCTCCTCCTTTCTTAAGTAACCCTCTAGTCTGTTACCTAAGCCTTTAAGTATCTAGACCTTCCTTATAAGCTACTCCTACTGCTAAGTATCGTTAATAATAACCTATTAACCCTAACAGAAACTACCTACCTAGTTACTTAGTAGGTACTTAACAGTAACTAAGTACCCTACAGCAGTAGCACCCTTAGACTAACTAGGGTAGATACCCTTATATAAGTAATTAAGGAGGTTATTCCTATAGGCCTAATTAAGGCAGCTACCTACCTATAAGAGATAGATATTCTTATAGGCCCTAAGATAGATATTCTTATAGACCTAATTAAGGTAGTTATTATTATAAGAAAGTCTATGTATACTTTAGCTTACTAATTTAGTCTCCTTATATACTTATTTACGTGACATTATGTATTTAATAGTATCTCTTTTTGCTATTCGTTATTGTAATAGAATAAGTATCTTTTACCCTAAATCTCCTATACCTTACTGTATACTCTAACTTATAACAGTTATAAGCCTAGTTTTACTTACTGTTATATACTATACTATAATACTCTATTATTTACTACTTTTAGAGCACTTTTTAAATAGTCTACTGTCTACTAAAATAACTAACTATTCTATTAACCTATTTTCTATAGTTAAATTAACAAGCTAATACAACTAGCTAACCTAGTACTAGGCGCTAAAATCTTAGTGTTAGGGACTAGGTATATAAGCTCTTGTTAACCCTAACCTACCTAATATCCCTTCTAATAACCTTACTAAGGAAGGGATCCTAATAATTAACTTCTTAGTAGCTAAAAAACAAGCTACTAAGGATATATAACATAAGGGTGCTCTTACATCCTACAATTAAGATAAAAAGGTATAGGAAGTAACTCCTACTCCTTCTAATAGCTCTAAGAAACCTACCTTTATATATATAGAGCCTACTAGATCTATTATCTTATAAGCAGACGTCTTAGAGGATTAGAACGTTACTATTAAAGCCTATAGTATAATAGCTCTAGTCTATGCTTAATAAGTTAAAAGTCTCTACACTATACTTAACTAAATAGCTAAGACTATAAGCATTATACTCCTTATAACTGTATACCTTAAGGCTAGCACTAATAGTAAAGCTATAGTCTAGAGGACTCTTTATTATCTTAAAGTAAACCTTACACTTAACAACCTTAGTACTCTCTCTACTATTAGAGAGAAGTATTAATAAGTCCTTAAACGCATAAAGGGAGGAGTTAACCCTATATGCTAGTATAAGGACTAGTAATTAGCCTACCTTTAAGCTTATATATATAATATCCCTAAGGTCTAGGGTAAGCTTGTAGTAAAAGACTTCCTAAATATAGTTTAAGTTAAGTTAAACCTAACTTAGGGAGAATATATATATAAAACACTAGTTAAAAACCTTAAGCTTAGTTACCCTACTCTCTCTATATTAGAGCTAGGATAGATCTTTAGTATTATAACTTATCATAACCCTTCTAGGAAAAGCCCTTTCTACTCTAGAGCTTATTTAATGCTTACTAGCTAATTAGATAAGCATATACTTAATAATTCTGCTAGCAATAAGCTAGAGATTAAATACCTATATAGTTACTCCTATAAGTAGTAGATTTAAGAGTATAACTACCTTTACTATACGCTTATAGGCTAATACTATAGCTAATGTGTTCCTAATATCTTAAACACCTAATAGAATAAGATCTAAAAAGAAACCTTAGAAAGTAAGTAGAAATTAGCCTACTAAAAGCTTATTTTAAAATAGTAGTTAAGATATAATAGAACTCTCCTCCCCTTTAAGTTAGAATTAACTATACTAAACTAGAATAACTAAAACCCTCTAAAAAACATAAAAGACCTAGGGTATCCTAGAAGCATTATTGCTGTTACTATCTAACCCTTTCCCCTTCCTAAGAGCCTACATACAATCTTTAGTATAGCTCTTGTTAGCTCTTATCCTCTTTCTAAGAGTACTGTTATAGATACCTATAGAGCAGTCTACCTTATTAACACTAAAAGCTGCTTAGAACCTAGTTCCTATAAGCCTTCTAGTCTAGATAACTTTATAGAAGTTAGTATATCCTTACTTTCTATAAGTAGGAGGGGTACTTAAGTTATTAAGTGTATTGTTAATAGCTTATAGGGACTGTTAACTAAAGATCTTATGCTTAAGAATATAGTATTAGTAGATAGCTTTTATACTAATATAGCCTCTAAGGCTTTTCTTCTTAATAGTAGTCTCTAGTACTATAGGTTAGACTGTATAATGTAATATAGTAAGCTTAATAATAGTAATATAGTTATAAAGCTTTATAGGGAGTATAACTTAGTCTTTATTTAATATAAACTAACTTCTAACTATCTATATATATATAAGAACCCTCTTCCTAAAAGCCTAGTAAGTATTCTAGTATTTACTATATGCTTTAGGTATAGATTATAGAGGAGATTATATTAAAATATACGTAAGAGGGTAGATACTGCGCTCCTTTAGTATCTTAGATTAGGTTACCTAGGTCCTAAGGGACTTTATAACCTAGTCTAAAGGGTGAGGGGGGTATATATTAGGGGCCTACTATAGATTAAGTGTAAAGACTGTAGTGCTGCGTATGTAGAAAACGTTACCTTAAGAGGGCTATTAGAATTAAAGGTAATATGCCTATAGTATAGGGTTTACTAGGATCTCTTTAACTTCCCTAAATTACTGTCTAGGATGAGGTAGATCCTTATTACCTATAATAAATACTTAGGCTTTATTATAGCCTACCTATTAGTATGTAAGACTAAGGCTCTTATACTTAGAGCCCTCTAAACTATTAAGGCTTAAGTATGTAGGGAGAAAGGTCTTAATATCTATAAGTTCTAGTATAATAATAAAGCAGTAGTTCTTAGCCCTAAGGTTATAAGGGCCTATAAGACTTAGACTGCTTTAGTTAGAATTAAAATTAAAATACTACTACTATATATAAAAGAGCCTATTAGAGCTACTAAAAGAGTAGGCTATCTTATAATTGTTAAATCTATTAAGATATGTATTAGAGTAAATCTTCCTAAGGGGCTATATAATAAGGTAGTATTTACAGTAGTCTATATATATAACATTAGCCTATAGGAATCTAATAGCTAGAAGACTCTAATAGAAATAGAGCTTAAATAGTATTAGTAATATTTCTGCTAGTAGTAGGTAGACTCTCTAGTACCTTTAGATAAGGTACTATAACTATACTAGAGAGGACTCTATATATATAGGTATAAGGTATACCTACTATAGAGAGATTATAAGAAGGGTATTAGATAAAGGGATTATAAGGTGCTTCTCTATAGCTATATTAGTTACCTAGTAGGTTATATACCTTAAACATATAACCTATATAGGATCTAGGTTCCTATACTTAAGTAGGTAATTACTATATGTAATGTATACTTTAATAAGAGCTCTTTCTATAGTGTAACCTATAAGAAAGACGCTATATAAGGCCTAGAAGTACGTAAAGTAATAGAGGTTATTAAAGAGTCTATTATAGTCTTAGATAACCTCCTTAGGTTACTTAGCATTATTACTTCTAAGGATAATACTTAACCTCTAATGTTAACTATACTATTACCTATAGTTAAGAATTAATAAGTAAGTCTTACTTAAAATATTAAGTATATAGGATAAGTAAGGGAGGCAGTAGATCTACTAACTAGTACTCCTACTCTTAGGGGTAGGATAGAGTCTACTAAAAACAAACCTAGGTTATTAACAGTTAATAGCGTTTCTAGTCTAGGACTATCTCTTTTCTCTATAGATATATATATAACTAGCCTATTAGTAAACAGCAGACTAGATACTAATAGTAGTTCTTAGCTACTACCTATTAATATAGATATACTAAGTCCTAACTAATAAGTATACTACACTATTATAAAACTCTAGAAGCAGATATATAGCAGGTATATCTATATAATTATACAGTTTAATTAAAGAACTATATAATAGAAATACTCCTAGGATTACCTATTTAGCACCTTTCTACCTAATTAGCAAAAGGTAGAGGAAGAAAGTAACTTAGGATATAGGACCCTTTATGAAGTCTTTAGAGAAGCTATTAAGAGGGCTTATCTTAAGCGCTATCTTAAGCGTAAATTAACTAGTAAGATTCTTAAGCTTTATAAGGATAACCTTATTAACCTACTAAACTACTAGAAGGATCTTAATAAGCTGCCTCTTAAGGTTAAAGCCTAGTTTCTTAAAGCTACAGAAATAGAGATAGGTAAGATCTAGGATAAAGATATATAGGAAGTTATTAACTGTAATCTTTCTCTAGATATCATTCCCCTTAAATAGATCTTTTTATATAAATTTAATAAGGATAACCTCCTTAATAGGTATAAGGCATACGTCTATGTATAAGGAGATTTATAGATACTAGACCCTTTATAGAGTACCTACGCCTTAAAGCTTATAGTAAAGGCCTTTTAGATAGTAATAGCCCTAGTAGCTTAATTTAATCTTAAGATTAAGTAATTTAATGTTATAAATGTATTTCTTAACTTAGTTCTTAATAATAACTATAAGATCTATGTTAAGCTCCTAGAGGGGTATAAGATCCCTAGTAAAATTATATAACTAAAATATGCTTTTTATAGCCTCTACAATACTCCTATTCTCTAGTTCTTAATGTTTATAGGAGCTTTAAAAGATCTAATAATAATTGCTTGTAATAAGGAGTAGTATATTTACTAATTAGTAGATAAGAAAGTAATTCTTATATTCTACATTAATAACTTTAAAGTTATCTTCTACTGCAGTTATAAGAAGGAGGTAGATAAGATTATCTTAGGTATTATGTCTAGGTTTAAGATTAAGGAAAGCCTACTAGACTACTACTTAGGTATATAAATTGTCTGTAATTAAAAGAATAAGAAGATTTACTTCCTTTAAGATACTTATACTAAAAGAACTATAAAGCACTTTAACCTTACTAATAGCTAATATCTAGCTATACTACTTCTATACTTTAAGCTAGTCCTAAATAAAGGTTAAGTAACTTATTAATAGGTAAAACACTATTAGGAAATAGTAGGATTAGTGCTTTATTTAGTAGTAATAATAAGACTAGACGTTACGTTTATATATATATAGCTCTTACGCTTTCTTACTAACTTAAGCTCTAGATATATTATTACTGCTAACTAATATATCTATTACCTCTATTATATAAGATTTATTATGCTTACCTATAGCTATAACTTATATACTTAATGTCTCCTTATTGCTAGAGATATAAGCTTTATAGATAACCCTTTAATAAGGCGTTTATTATAGGGATACTTTATTTACCTTTTTAGAGGTCCTATTTAGTAGAAAGCAGTATGCTAGAATACAGTTACTATATCTACTATAGAGGTAGAGCTTCTCTACCTTAAGTATACTGTAAAGGAGGTAATAGCTCTCTAGCGCCTTTTTTAAGATATTAATCTCACACTAGATAATAAGTAGAAAGTGTACTGCAATAACCTTTAGACTATACGCTTTATAGTTAATAAAAATAAATATGTAATAACTTACCTGTATTACGTTAATATTTAGAATATGTGGCTTTAATAAGAGTATGTGAAAGGAAGCTTCTCTGTTATGTATATACCTATAAATAAGATGCTAGCTAATAGGTTAATAAAAAACCTATTATACATAAAGTTTAAGGAATTCTGCTTATAGCTGAACCTTAGTAATATACAATACTTAATATAGGATAAGTAGAAATATAGAATAATAAGAATTACAGGCTATGCCTAGCAAAAACTTAGTAACTGCCCTGTAGGGTGTATACTAAAATAACTACTTTATATGCTTATTAAGGTAACAGCCTAGGGGAGCTATAAGGGTATCCCTAATAAGAGGTTTAACTGCCTCTAGGAGGTAACTCTTTTACTCCTTATAAGGAGTACTACTAACTACTACTATAGGCGTAGTAGGTATAGTAATAATAACTGCCTCTAGTAAGACAGCCTCTATAGGTGTAACATTAAATAGTACTATTAGCTGCTTTAGTACTATATACTTAGGAAGAGGATGTAGTACCTCTATAACTATAGGCTAGGGGGTAGGTAAAGGGAGGACCTAGTCTAGGATATTAGCCTCTACCTTATAGCTATAGTTAATTAGACTATAGATTATAGTCTGTAGATTAGATACTTTCTATAAAATGCATTAGTATAAAATAATATAAAATATATATAAGACTTATAGTCTTCTTTATGTTTCCCTTAAGCTTATCTCTAAGCTTATCTATAAAGGCTTATAACATAGGCTTAATAGGTATATAGTATTTAGCAGCCTAACTGCTAAAGTACTAAAGGTAGCGCCTTTTACTACCCTCTAGATAGTAACTAGTACCCTATCTATAAAGGGTAGCCTTTAAGTATAGGAGGTAGGGAATCTTACGTTCCTTTAGCTAGCTATTACCCTTTTTAGGAACTCTTTATATATTAGAACACTTCTTAATAGCTAACATATATATATAATAATATACTGTATGTGAAAACGCTCTCCTTTCCCTTCTTTAAGGGAGTTATAAGCTTCTAGCCTTTAAGATTAAGTTAGCTATAAGCTAATTAATAAATACTATATTACTTACGCTTTAGCTTAGGGGCTTTATCCTTACTCTTATTATTACTCTCCTCCTTAGGGACCTTGTTTCTGCTGTTAGGATCTGTCTCCTTATTATTGTCCTTATCCTCTTCCTGTTTATCTAGCTAGGGGTGTAGAGACTTAATAATAAAAGGGGAATAGCCTTTAAGAAGGCTAGTCTTGATGGCGGCAGTAGTAATAGGGTTGTTAGGAAAGGTAAGGGCGCTAACCTTGCTTATAGCAGTAATCTCCTCCTCCTTAAAGGAGGTACTATTTTAGCTAGCTAAAAATAAAATTAACGACTGCTAAGTAATATCCTATATATAGTAAAAGGTAGATATATTATTCTTTAACTTATTAGTTATTATGAAATTATCTATTAGCTGTTAGTATATTAATTCTTATTAGTAAAAACGTACTTAAGGTATGTAAATTTAACTTAAAAATACTTACTTTAATAATAATAAGGGCTTATAGAAGAAAGGAAGAAAATTTTATAGTAGTAGGTAGTAGAAATCCTGCCTTTTTACTACCTCTAATGCCCTTACTACCTTTAGCTACCCTTATTTCTGTTTTAGGATAACCTTTAGTAAAGTAAGGCTATTAATAAAGGCTATATAATATGCTATAATAATATAATTACTTAGTTATTTTATAGTTATGTTTTATAAGTACTTAAGGGGTTAATTCTAATGTGCTATTTTATCTATTTATAACTAATTTTAATTACTTAATTACTTAAACAATTAGGGGGTATGTTATAAGAAAGTCTATGTATACTTTAGCTTACTGATTTAGTCTCCTTATGTGCTTATTCACATGACATTATGTATTTAACAGTATCTCTTTTTGCTATTCGTTATTCTAATAGAATAAGCATCTTTTACCCTAAATCTCCTATGCCTTACTGTGTGCTCTAACTTATAACAGTTATCCCCCTTTCCCTCTACCTAATTAACTACTATTAAAGCAGTTAGGTAACCTTACTAAGCTGTATTCTAACTCTAACCTTAAGTATACTAGTAAGAAATATAATATCCTTAACTTTAAGCTTACTACCTTCTATAAGAGCTATAAGAACGTTAGGATTAAGGATAATAAGCAGTACTACGCTATTACCTTCCCTACTATACTTAAGGGTAAGGCTTCTAATTTCTATTATTAATATCTTTATAGTAAGGTATTTTATACCCTTACTACCCTTATTACTGCTATACATAACTACTTTAAGACTAAAGAAACTATCTAAGATTACCTTAATAAGTAGTAGACTACTACCTTCCAGTATATACAGGCGTTAGAGGTAGCTAAGGGTAAGACTAAGGGTAAGATTCTTAAGCTACTAATCTCTAAGCTTAGCCTTATCTAAAGGGCCCTTCCTAAGGAATATTACACTAATGCCTTTATATAGTATTAACTAATTGCTGCTTGCTGCAGTATTTATAAGACTAAGCTCTATCTTTATAAGCTATTACATACCTTAGAAGGACTCTATAGCGACCTTTAAGCAGCTATTACAGCTAAGGAGAATAAGGCTAAGGAGTCTTAATACTACCTCTATAACTCCTATTACAGTTAAGATTACAGTTATTATAGTTATACTTAACACTTTACTAACTATACTTACTATAGTAATAGTAAAGAGAATTAGTATAGGGCTAAGGGTAACAGCAGTAGCTAGCTAGCTAGCTACCCTACACCTACTAATTAGAAGTATTACATATACTATAAGTAGGGCTATTATTTAACTAAGCATACCTATAAGGAAAGAAGCTAGGCTTATAATAAATATAGGGCTAAAAAGTAGAAAGATAGAGTTACCTAGCTAACCTATAGCGCCTTCCTAGCTAAATTTAAAGGAGAAGACCCCTATAAGAGTAATAAAGAAACTGTTAACCTTTAAGATCTTATAATTAAAGGACCCCCTACTAATTAAGTTTTTTACATAAGTTTAATCTATTTTAGTAAGGCTAAGCTTAACAGTAAAGCAATTACTACGCAGTTAGCTAATTAGTCCTTTTCTTATTATTTAACTAAGACTAACCCTTATACTAACTAGTATATATAAAAGTTATAGACGTTAGTATCCCTACCTTCCCTAATTAATCTAACTAAGTTAACTAATCTAAAGTTATTAATAACTTCTCCCTTAACCTTTTACCTTAATTAATACTCCTATAACGTTTTCTAAGGTATTATTCCTAACACTAGCGTAGCTAGTTATTTAACTACTAGTTACCCCTAAGTTCTTACCCTCTAGCGTATATAGAAGACTACTAAGATTAATACTGCTGCTAAGAAGATTACTATCTAATTTAGTAATAGACCCCCTGTTAATTTAGAGGGTATTGTTACTGCCCTTACCCCTCTTAGGCTTATTAGATTCTATATTATCTACACTAACACCCCTTTTCTCCTTTATATCTATAATCTTAACCGCTTAAGTATTAAGTTCTAGAATCTTAGTAATGTTCTCTATAAGGGAAATATCTCTATACCTATTATGCTAAAATAGGGTTACATGTAGATACTCCTAAAGCCTAAAGAAACTATAGCTACTAGTAACTATATAACTAACATTAAACTTTACTGCCTTTACTATTAATTTAAATATCTATCTATCTATTAACTTTATAAGCTTCTTTATAAGGCTAGTTAAGATATTTATATTAACGCTATTTAGAGATTAATTAAGTTCTACTATTACTATTAACTATATAGCTAAAGCCCTTATTACTTCTGCTTTATAATTAAGGGAAGTAAAGACTTATCCTTTAACTATAAGGTTCTTATTAACGTTATATATCTTAACAGTAACTACCCTATTCTCTATATTATTAATTCTACTACTACCTTTAATATAGTAAGGTTCCTAAAGGATATAATAGCTAAGGCTATATAGGAAGCTTTATGCCTTTACTAGATTAATGCTTATTAAGGACTACCTAACTAGATTATAGCTAATGCTAGTAGGAACTTTACTGCTGCTAACTTTAAGGGTAAGGCTAAGGTAATATCTATCTATATTAAGATTATACCTATTGAAGAACGCTGATTTAACTAGCGTAGAACCTATTAGATCTAGCAGTCAAGATCAGTCACACAATGCAAAAAAAACAGCAGTAAATAGCCTAATACAAGCACTATGCCCTATTCTCATGCTGTTAACTTAGTATAGTAGCTTGTTTTAAAAGATTATACCTATAGAGGTATATTACAGTATTAGTAAGGTTAAAAGATACTATACTCCCCTACACTAAGTATATAAGATTATTTACAATAAGTACCCTAACCTCCCTCACAAATCAGCCCTCTAGAGTACTATTAAGTCTATTAATAACACTGCTAGCCTTAATAGCCTTATTCCTACACTCCTTATCTTTAGCGCCTACCCCTATATAACTAATAACTCCCCTCTATCTCTAGATATTATTAGACGCACTAAAGCTATTTATAAAGCTAGCGCTACTATTACTTAACTCTATACTAAGCGTTAGGTTAATAACGCTCTTAATACCTATAACAGACTAGATACTATTAATATTAAGAAGCTTACTATTAGCTTAGAGGTCTATATGTAGTATAAGTATAAGGGATAGACTAGACCCTTTTACCTTATTAATGTAAAGGGTAAGGACTATATTGTTAATATTAATAGTCCTTATACCTTCTGCTTAACTAGTATAAAACCCTTCTATTATAAGTTAGACATTAAAGATAATAATAAGCTAGGAGTAGTAGTACCTACTATAGATATAGATCTCTAAGGGATTACTAGATCTATAGTAGTTATTAAGATCCCTTAGCAGATCTTAGTATCTACTAGCCTATTAGGTAACCCCTTAGTATCTAGCAGCCTATTAGGTAACCCCTTAGTATCTAGCAGCCTATTAGGTAACCCCTTAGTATCTAGCAGCCTATTAGGTAACCCCTTAGTATCTACTAGCCTATTAGGTAACTCCTTAGCATCTAGCAGCCTATTAGGTGCCTCTATCTCTATTGTCTACCTTACTAAGAAGGAGGCTGCTAATAAGCAGCTTACTAAGAAGCTTTAGGCTAAAGGCGTTATTACTAAACCTAGCGCACCCTTTAAAGCCTCTACTACTAAGGAGGTTACTGCTCTAATTAACTAAGGTATGCTTATATTTATTCCCTATAATAAGAAAAAGCATAAGGGAATTAGAATTTTTAAGTTATATATTATTAATAAGATTAAGAATAAAATAATAGATACACTATTTAAGAAATCCTGCCTTATTATTTAAGGATACACTAATAATAGGAAGATAGCTATCCTTACGCAATCGCTAACTATTTAGAGATTAAGCTAATAGTTAATTATTACTATTACCCCCTCTCTCCTTTACTATAAGGGCTTTATCTTAACACTTTATAATATTATATAAGCGTATATATAAGTAGCTTCTAAGTTAAATTAAATTATCCTAGTATACCTCCCTATTTAGATTAGGGACCTATATACTCTAGGGACTATTATAGAGGTTATAAGACTACTATATAGGATTATAGAGTCTAAAACCTATTAGTAGGTTACCTATAGTAATTACTATAGAGTAAAGCTTAGGATAGTAACTACTGTATATAACTTATGCCTGCTGCTAACCTCTATAGAGAATAAGACCTTTAGCCTTATTAGTATATAGACTAATAATACTATTAGCCTTAGAGATACTGCTTTTAATAAGCTAGAGGAGAAGGAGCTTACTAAAGCTAGCCTGCTTACTAAGCTAAAGGATTACCTCTCTCCCTCTAACCTACTAATGTTTAATAGTAGGATTATCTCTATTAATAAGGATACTAGTAATATTACCCTTATGTAAAAGGGCTAGGGTAATAAGATTAAGCTTATTAATACAACCTCTAAGATAGCTACTAGTAAATACATCTACTAATATATATATAGCATATATATCTCCTCTATCTACTAGCCTAAGGTAGCCTTTAACCTTTTAACTACTATATAACACTAGTAGCCTACCCTAAAGGATATTAAGAACCTTAACAAGCGCCTTAAATAGCAGATAGATTTACTAGACTAAGGATTATAATACATCCCTCTTAACCTAACTAGCCTTAAGGTCTTTACCTTTATTAATAGGTTATTTATAAATAATATAGATCTATTATTATAGATTAGGTTTATTATCCTCTTAGCTAATAAGACTCTTAATAAAGCTTATAATAACTTTACTATTACTAGGAATATTATTTATTATAGTTCTATAAAATTAAAGTATATTACTAGAAGTATACTAGCTTTAGAAGTATGTAAAATAGTCTTTAGTATAGATATAGCTATTGCTATCTCTACTACTATTATAATAATAATAAGTAAGCTAGGAATACCTTCCCCCTCTATAGTAGTCTATATAGACTTATACTCCCTATATAAGTAATTTATTAAGCTTAGGACTACTTAGGAGAAACGCCTTATAATTAATATTATAGTATTATAACAATCCTATAAGCGCTATAAGCTTACTAAAGTCTAATAGATTAATAGAAAAGATAACCTAGCTAATATAATAACTAAGGTAAACCTAAATCCTACCCTTAAGAAGCTAATTAATAAGAATTCCCTTAATATTTATATAGAAGGATAGGTTAACTAAGCCTAGGGCTATAACTAAGAATATAAGGGTAGGAGGTTAAGGATAAGGATAGTAATAGTAGTATTATAAAGGGATATAGGATTAAAGGGATAGACAGATAAGTAGTAGAAAAATGTTATTAAATAAGTAGATACGCCTCTAAAGCCTTAGCTAAAGAGAAACGCATGTAATTATAACGTTATAAGACTACCCTATCTATTGCTAGCAACTATATAGCCTAGGGATCTAGAGATCTAGTATATATAGAGGAAACAGGAGATTAGGGGAAATAGAGGATTAGGGGAAATAGGATTACATAGGCTTATTATAGACCTATAAAAGTGTTAGATATCTATTATTATTAGGTTTTTAAGCTCCTTAGCCTAAATTAATAAACTAGACCTCTTACTATAAGAGAGAGAGTATCTAGTGTTAGTTTATTAATTAGGCTAATTAGAGTTAAGGGGGAGGATTAGCGTTAGGCATAGCAGCATAGGCTAGGGTAGCTACCCTACTTAGGTAGCCTACCTACCTACATAGCCTACGGCTGCTATGCCAACTTTATTATTTCCTTCTTTTCCTTAAGCCTAGTTAACACTACATAAATTATCACAAGAATTATAGTAATTAATTTATGTTAACCTTAACTTCACTAAATAACCTATAACTTTTCTAATAATAGTATAACTAATTATTTTTAGTTTAATAAGTGTTAGGTAAAACCTAATCTTAGGTCTAGAGCGATAATGTATCTTTTAGGGAAATTTTATTAAGTAATAACTAGATTTAGCTAGGTAATAACTAGATTAATATAGTTATATTCTTTTTAGAGATAACTAACTAAAATAGCACCTAAATACAACTAATTAGAACTAGAATAAAAACTAAATCTAGTCTAATAGACGAAGTCCTAATAGTTAGGTTAAGGATATATAGGCTATAGAGTACTATAAGTAGGCTACTAGGGGGGGGATACTATTATAGGCTTTACTATAGAAAATAAGTATAAGTAGAGCCTATATATAGTATAATCTTTTACTAACTACAGCCTACTTAGGAGGCTACTAGTTACCCCCTAAAGAGTAGCTAGAGTATAGATTCTTCTATCCCCTCTCTTTAGTATAAATATACTTAATTAAGGTACCCCTATTATTAACTAATCATTGCTACGCCTCTTATACTTAGAAACTAAAGGAAGGTAGTATCTATAAAGTCTTAGGTTTACTTAGAAACTAAAGGAAGGTAATATCTATAAGGTCTTAGGTTTACCTAGAAACTAAAAAGAGGTAGTATCTATAAAGTCTTATGTTTATATAACATAATATTAACTATAGGAAACTAATATTTTCTTATTATAGTTATAAAATATAGTAGTTTAATAAGAATGTTACACCTTAACTAGCTTTTTATAAGAAACCTTATAGTATAAAAAGTCAAAATTCTTTCTATTACTAGCTTTTTTTCTATTCCTAACTATAAAATTAACTAATAATAATCGGTCCGCCCACCTTGCGGTCTATACACCTGTACGTATAGACTTTTACGGCTTGCCCTGTATAGCGGACTAAGATATATAACTCTGTGACCCCAAGCCTGTCAAACAATGCCGAACGTTAAAGAGGGGTAGGTTAGTAGGTTTCCCCTAGTGCTAGCATAACCCTATGAGGTATTATTCTAGCCTAGAAATAGATGTAATTAGGTTTAACCCGCTAGTGACTCAACAAACATTAATTCACACCACACCAGCATATTAAGTTTGGCTAGTCTGCTGAAAAGACCGACTTGTTGAAAAGCGAGGGCCTTGCCGACTCAAGGTCTGCCGTTTTTTGCTACTTCCGCTGCATTCTTCTAGCTCCGTAGGGCACCAGGCATTAGTTTAAGACCCCACGACCGGCGTCTTCTCAACAACTATGACAGTCCTTGAAATCACCGGCAACGTACAGAAGCGGTTTATCGAGGATGCCGTGCTCCTCCACATGCTTGACCCAGTGCGGGGTGACCCCACCTCCTATGGCCTCGATCGTCATCCCCACGAGACAGATGTGTCCCGTGAAGTTTTCCTCAAACGGAAGTTTCTCGATTCTATAGCCCTCCTAGCCTCGACACACAGAAATGGAGACAGAGTGTCGGCCGCAACCATGGAATTGGGAGCGCCTGAGGGAACGATCGTTCGAATTGCCAGCAATGCCGGGGTTTGCGACTCAACGCTACTTCGACTTCGAGACTTGATGACGGATTTAAACGACGCTTCCGCTATGGGTAATATGGTTTCTTCTCCTAAAAAAAACAATGTAGTTGCTGACATGTTTAGTAGTTCTGACACTGGAACGAAAGGCAGATATATTGATAAAAATAATTAGCCTTGATATAGAAAAGATCCGTCACTACTTTGCAGAGCTTCGGAAGGTTCAGTCACAGATCTCTGCAATAGAAAAGGTCTTGCCGCAACTGGCTTCGGTATTTGAACCTGCTGGAGTCCAGCAATTCTCTTCGTGGATGAGCAACCTCGCTATTGTCACGGCCGTTCCAGAAGACGCGTCCCCTTTACACTTGCTGCCTCACGTCCAGTGGGCCGAGAAAGCAAAATGGGATTACTCGAATTACCTTGAAGCGGTCTTCTCTGCCCAAGGTTCTCAATTGCCGCAGTGGATATACAACGTATACAAGCTGGGTAGATACGCAGTTGCATCAAGAGCGCTATGTCAACTTGCGGCGGAATACCCTGATTTGTTCTGTCCAATGCGGGTTGAGACTGTCCACTCCTCGCCGAAACTCAGCTTTTCGATTCCGGATACCGAACAGCCATTAAGCAAAGTCCTCCGCAGAGTAGTTGGGGATCGTGAGGATGAGTTTGCGATGAGACTGGCCAAGGTTTGGGGCGTTCCCAATCCCGAAGTTCGCTTCCGTCGCGCCTGTCATCTCCGCCTTGCTGTACATGCCGAGATGCAGCTCGTCGGCTTCTACGATCATCATCAGGAGCTGATACCTTCTTTTCGGTTTATGGGAGTGAGTAAGAAAAGTTGTTTTTTGTGTCAAAGGTTTCTACTGAGCCATCCGTCCTCCTTCACCGTCTCTTCCTGTCACCACAAGTTATATCTTGCATGGAGACCGCCACCATCGACCAAGCCGAAAGCATACAAAACATACAAGTCTATAGTCACCGACCTGTGTGAAACAATGGAGTCAATAGCGAGACAGGATTTACAGAATCGATTGGGTAGTCACCGGTCTATCCCATTGGATTCTACGGCTGGAGTGTCGCTATCAGGCTTGAGGGACTACACTCTTGCTAGTCCTGAGGATAGTTCTATTGTCGAATGCGAATCTCCTCCAACGGATCCTTCTGGGTTCGAGGGATACGAAGACGCAGGAGCTTCTCTGAGGAACAATGATATCAGTGCTGCCGAGACTGAGAATTCGGCGGCGATGTCAACAGAATCAGCTGGTGCCAACAGGAATCCGTTTCCGTCGCTTGTTTTCAACATCGTGCGCGCTGATGACGCTAATAGGCGAGACCTTATTTCCTCAGAAGATATCACAAATACCTCGCAGAAGCTTTCTTGGCGGATGTTAATTGAAATTATAAGCGTTGGGGATCGTTTTGGTATTTGCTTTGACGAGGAAAAGGAGTTCATGTTTGTGCAAGACTGCCTGCGGGTTGGAAACGAGCGTCAATTCTATGCATGCCTGCAATTTTTACGCAATTCGCACAGTCGCAACGTGGATGTCACTATTTGGACCTATACGTCACTCAAATGAGGTGGATTAATGTTTACATAGCGTGTATCTACTGGCGTTGTAATCTACCTATAAGGAGCTACAGAATATGGATGGCTCCAATGACCAGCTCAACAACTTTTAAGGGGAACCCCGTCGATCTTCGTTTCACTTCTCTAATGCTTCCCAGTTGAAATCGTTGCCGTGGATCATATGTTCTTTTTCTGAAAACTTAATCATACTAACTAGATAAATACATAACATCCTTCTTTACATATTTAGTACTACGCTGTTTGTAGTATATCAACGAAGTATTCCGGACCAGGGGGCGTTCTAAATCTAGGGGAGATTCGAAAAGAGCCGACCAACTTGTTTAACAACTCATATTCTTTCTTAAATAGAGCTATTGCTATTGTCGGTATCACAGAATCCGGTCATGTCTAGTTGCTTAACGAAGCAAGGAGGAAGTTCGTGATACACGAACTGCCGGGGAAATCACCGTGAAACAGTGGTGAAATCCCTGTAATTCTATTGTTCATTGGACAGAAATAGTGGGGATTTCCTGGGGATTCCTGGATCGTAGCTGGAAGTAGCCGCTAGCCACTTCTGCGCCGCGTACCCCCTGGATTCCGACGGGTTATTCTAACAGTCATCTAAACACACAAGGAATGCGGTATTTACCGGTATTTACTGAAGCTTAAAGTGTGGATAGGTTTTTGGAATCGTATATAAGTGTTATATAATAGAAAGTTTGCTTAGGAGAGATATAATGCCGTCGTCAACCACACACATCTGTTGCTCGCTCTCATCAACATAAGGCAAATAAAAGTCGCAAGTTCCCCGCTGACAAACATAGTGAAGCCCACCGGGTGGATTTCGTTCACGACCGGCAACTTGCATCCTACTGGGCTGACCACAGTGGCAATCAGGATTACTTGGGTGGCAGCCTCGGCGGTCCGCGAAACAGGAGAACTTTTTGCAGGGGCAGCACATGTAGTACGGTCTCCCAGCATTGCCTTTGCGGTTGGACGACCTAGTGATACGCCAAGTAGTGGGCACTCCACACAACCGACAGACAGGTGGAGGGGTATCATCCCCTACAAGGAGTGGAACTTGGCGGATTCTGGTCATGTTGAATTTGGCCTGGTTGAAGTGCCTACATCATTAGCTTGGGGGGCAAAATGACAGAAGTCTGACCGTACATTAATATAAGACGCTAACTTCGATGAATAGAAAGGCGAATAGGGCGAGTAAGGAGTAACGTAGGCAATTCTAAAATCTCTTGATATCAGGGAGGGGGCTGTGCTTAAGTATTCTACAGAAATGTAAAGTTCTTACGTAGCACATTATAATTTCAATAGCTTTATCAAAAGAATTTACTTCTTGGGTTAATTTGAACTTTAAGGCTAAGCTTTCACATTTTATTTCACTAACAGAGTCTACTTCTCAGGATAGTTTAAGGTTTAAAGCTAAATTTCAAGACTTAAGTGATAAAGAGGTCCTTACTAATATATCACAAAGATCTATCCACTTAGCAGGGCTTAATAGGCTCTAACGTAATAAGCCTTAAGTAGCTCTAGGGCCCTAATCAGTAGCACTAATAACTCGACGTTATAAGCCTAATATCCCCTCGCGATGTTAAGGATAGGGTTAGAAACGAATTTTGTATTACGCTATACTTATTTCAGCACTAAAATGCATTATCTAAGTTTGCTTCTATATAAAGTCTAATTTTGCTACATACCTTATATAAAAAGGACTTTCTACTACCCCTAATAAAGCTAAGGTATTATTTTTTCCTTATTTCCTTATACAAACCCTTATTTCTATTGTAGAGTAGAAATAAGGATAATGTAGGCTGATATCTTACCTCTAATATCTCTACCCTCTAACCTCTACTCTCTACTCTCTACCTAGCCCTCTGCCCTCTACTAGGCTCTCTACCCTCTACCCTCTATGCTCTACCCTCTAGAGATAAACAGAGGGCCTAGTAGATGGTAGAGGGCAGAGGGTAGAGGGCCTAGCAGAGGGCAGAGGGCTAGGCAGAGGGCAGAGGGCTAGGCAGAGGGCAGAGGGCAGAGGTTAGAGGGCAGGGTCCAAGTCTTGTAGCTGTCATTTAGGGGTACAAAGGTGTAATTAGACTTCTGCTTAGCAGGATTATCTAATCACTTAAGTCATTAGTTATCGGAATACCTTTATTAACATTGTGTTAACGTTGTTACTGATTAGGCCCTAGGTTAGCTTGCCTTACTGAGTGCTTCTTTACTAGCAGTCTTAAGGATAATACCTACTAGCTTAGATAAAAATACGAACTACCCCTAGGCGCATGTTTTTGTAGGATAGTTAGGACGCGCTATGCTGTTCATTCGACCGTTTCTTCCTAGACCTATTCGTTCTTCTTGAATTAGTTCAGAATTCGAACCCGTTAACTTCCCTCTTTTCTCCTTTCTTAGTATCTTTCGTTAGTAAAGTCAGTAATCCCTTACTTAGATTCTTAACAGCTAAGAACTCTTTATATCCTGTTCTAGGAGTCCTCCTGCAGAGGCTATAAAGCCGCTGCTAGGTACTAGTACAGACAAAAGTCGAATAATTGGCCTCCTTACCTTTAGAGAGCTATTATTAGTAGCGTTAGGCTAGCTTCCTATTAGATTAAGCTAGGATAGTAGCTATATCTTAACCTTTAAGGTAACTTAGAGCTCTAGTTAGGTATTATAAGCTAGGATTATATAGAGTAGTAGAGGTACTAATAAGTAATTAGGGGTTAGATAGTTATACTATTTTAAGTTACCCCCCCTTAAGATAAGTAAGTAGAAGTATTATATTTTATACTAGCTATTCCCTAGTCCTTACTATCCTAAGCCTTCCTATAAAAGTAATAGTTAGCTTCTTAATAACCTATTAATAATATACTAATAACCCTCTAATAACCCTCTAATAATCCTTTTACTAGACTAGCTTCTTATCTTATATCTAACTATATTTTTAATCCTATTACTAGTCTATTACTAACTTATTACTAAGACCTACTAGTTTAATTAGTTATTAGCTATACCTCTAGTTAGCTAATCCTTATCTAACCTTAATATAATTCCCTCCTCTCTAAAGCTTTATCCTAAGGCTTCTATAGACTTATTCTCTTAGATTTAGTAACACTCTATAAGTCTTTAGGTTATATCTAGGTAGAAGGTTTAGAGAACTTTTTACTCTAGTCTAGTACTTAAATATAAGTGTTATCCTCCTAGCTAACGCTATAATCTTTATATAAAACGTATAATAGTTATTTTAGGTTAGTAATTAACCTATAATTATTCTTTCTATCTACTAAAAGCTAATATAGTAAATAACCCTCTAATAGTTTACTAAGCTCTTTTATGTATAAGGTTAATATATTATTATACTTACTATAGACTAAGATATTATTATTACTATATAACAATATATTCTCTTTTATATAGTTACTTCTAGACTCTCTATAGATTATAACTTACTTATCTAAGTTAAGTAAGTACTTAGTACTCTTTAGGTACTTAACTATTAGCTTCTTTATTATTAATACTTCTTTTTATTTAATTATCTTAACTACTTTTATATAACTAAATTTAGCTACTACTTATAGTAAGTATATTTATCTATTACTTATTATTATTATTATCTTTTACTATATAATTACCTTTTAAATTTTTCTTTCTTATAAGCTTCTTAATACTCTCTTTTTTATTGTTTTTTATACTATTTTGTTAACTTTTGTTATTTTCTTTTTTCTTTTAACTAAATACTTAATTTTTACTATTACTACTACTACTACTCTACTACTCTATTACTACTATAATATTTTCTTTAGTTTTTTCTAACTTTATAAATAATAGCCCTAAAGCTACTCTTAGTAGTACTACTCCTATTAACTCTACTAGTACCTCTTTACTACTCCTTAAGCTTTCTTTTAAAGTAGAACTTCCCCTTTATGCTTTATCCTATACTACTACTACTTCTACTATATAGTTAACTAAACTACTTCTTTAGAAAGCTTAGTCTCTTACTTTATAGATACTACTAGTATACTCCTCTAGTCCTCCTCTAATAATCCTCTACTAATTATTTTCTTTAACTACTAGTAATAAGTATACTATATCTATTTCTACCTATAGAAAAGTATATATTCCTATAAATTATTTCCCCTCTTTCTATTAGTTACTCCTATAACTGTTTTAGTTCTTAGCTAACCCTTTACAGCTCCCTTACTCTACTAGTTATATTAATTCCTAGCTTTATATATTATTTAATAAAATAGCTAAGGATAGTACTACTAGTACTACCTTTAATAAAAATAAAATAAGTTTCTTTTATAATTATAGTCCCCCTTTCCCCTACTAATACTTCTCTAGTAGTACTATATTAGTATATTAGTAGCTAAAATTCTTTAAGTAGTTAACCTTATTCTTTAAGTTAAGGGTAAGAAGGCTTTTTAAGCTAAAGCTTCTATAGTTACTCTATCTAAGGAGAAGCGTAAAGCTAAGGAGCTTAAGAAAGTAGCTAAGCTCTATAACTATAAGATTAAGTCTCTTACTAAGACTACTTATTAAGCTAAGAAGTAAGTTACTACTACTACTTACCTTACTACTACTATAGAGTATACTACTACTATATAGGAAGCTACTACTACTACTATTACTACTTAGACTACTATTATTACTACTTTAGTTAGTACTATAGCTAGTATCTATAGCTATATTAAGGGTTTTAGTAAAGCTTATGTTTAAGTAGTAAGTTACTTCCTCCTCTCTACTCCTCTACTAACCCCTTAGTAACCCTCTAATATATCTTTCTTATTCCTATTTAATAAAAATGTTTAGTATTTAGTTATTCTTAATAAGTTATCTTATAAGCCCTCCTAAGATCTAAGTAGTAATAATAATACTATTATCAGTAATAAGAACGCTTAGTACTCCCCCTATTACTCCCTTACTCCCTCCTTATTATTATTAGTTTGTTTTCTTAGGAGTTAGTAGTAGATAGTTATTAGGTTTTACTTTTATTTCTAAGTTAATAAGTTAAATAAAAGTTCTTCTATTTTATTACTTATCCTCTTATTTACTAGTATACTCCTAGTATTCCTTTAGTACTCTTTTTCTTTAGTAATCTTTTATAATTATCCTTTAGTTCCTATAAGATATTTTAGTATAGCTCCTATAAGTTCTTTTCTTTACTATACTTTTTCTACTTAATAAAATATTATTAATTTCTAAGTAGTCCCCTATAGGCTACTACTTCCTCTACTTTATAAATATTATTTTCTTCTTCTTTAATAGGGATATCTTAAGCTTTATTATTATTACTATAAGACTTCTTTAGTTATAATAGTAAGAAGATATTATGTATCTAGTATTTAGATTAGAGGTTTAATATAAATACTACCCCCCTATTAATTATCTATATTACTTTAAAGGGTCTTAAATACTTATCTAATAGCTTTTATAATAGTTATTTCTACTAGATATTATATATTATTAGTAGGACCTTTTCCTTTACTCTAAATTCAACTAGTAGTCTTTTCTAATTATACTACTTTACGTAAGTATTTTTAGACTAGCTTAGTAGCTATTAGATTACTTCTCTTTATTATTATAGTTATCTTACTCTTTTTCTTACTATAGGTACTATTATCTATTAGGGGTTAATAGTATAAATATTATAGGGTCCCCTTAGTTAGTACCCTATTAGTACTTCTACTAGTAATACTTTAGTAGCACTATAGTAGGTGTTATTATAAACGAATTACGCTATTAAGAGCTAATCTACTTAGTTATCTTACTTAATATTATAGTATTTAATATTCTAGTTTTATTATTTAGTTTATCTATTAGTGTATAAGTAGTAAGTAGTGCTTAATTTCCTCTTAATAGCTAACTAGTAGTATACCTCTAACTAGAAGTAGTTGGTAAATAGTAACCTATAGTTAAATACTATAGACTTAAGTACTCTATACTAGAGTATAACTCTATCTACTAGTATAGTTACTAATAAGTCTATAGTAAGTATCTTATAAGTAAGTATATATAGGGTATACTTCGTTAGTTTATTAACTACGACTAGAATACTATTAAAGTTATTCTTTTTCTTTCTCTTTAATTTTAGTAGCTTTATAATAAAGTTAAATAAATACTCTACTATAAGTAGGTAGGTATTAGTAGGCTCCTAAGGGCTCTATAGGGTGTATAGTGTTAAGGTTTCGTTCATTAGTAAGTAGCGTATATCTTAATATACTTTTAACCTCTTTTTTTATTATTTTCTAGAAGAATATTTTAGTTTACTAGATACTTTATTATTTAGGTATACTTTAGGTAACTACTTATTAATTTATTATAGTATATAGTTAGTAGCTCTATTTATAGCTTACTACTCTTAGGTACTACTAGTTACCCCTTATATTCTATATCTCCTTCTATATCTCTACTCTAACCTACTTACTATTACTATAATATACTTTAGAGTTCTAGATTAGACTTCTACTCTATTTTTACCTCTTATATAAGTTCTAGGGCTAGATCTTCTAGTATTAGGGGTTACTTATACGCTTCTAGTATACCTCTAGTAGTCTATATCTATTCAATCCTTACTAACTAAGGTAAGAATTAACTTAAAAAATCCTCTAAGAATACACTTATCTCTTAATTAACCTCTTTATTAGAGGGCTAGTAATTAGGTTATTATAATAAGCTGTTAGCTAGGTTTAATTTACTTAGGTAGTACTTAATCTTAAAGTTAAATATAGAGAGCTCCTAGAGTATTCTAGCTTACTAGCTATTTAACTAAGGCTTACTAGTAAGGTATTAGTACTTAAGATAGTTAGTAAGAAAAACAGTTTAGTATTAGTTATAGAGTAAGTAGTATCTCTATAGCTTAGTAGTATTATATATAGTTACTAAGTCTACCTCTAGTATAGTATATTAGAGTTTAGCTCTTTAGAGCTATTATAATATATATACTATAAAGTAGTATTTTTAATTATAAAGTTAGTAAAGAACTACTTTAATAGTATAAGTAGATATATCTATCTTAATATAAATAAGTAAAGCTAGGTTAAAGTAGTGTAATATAGGTACTTAAGTAAAGAGTACTTTAAGTTCCTAGAAGGCTTCTAGTGTTTTACTAGTAATTACTAGGGGTTACTTTTTAGTAATTAGTTAGTTAGTTAATAGAGTATACACCTTTATATATTTATAGATAAATCGTTAATAAAACCCTATAAGCCTTAGGAAAACCTAGAAATCTCTAATATAAGTAAGTACTAGCTACTTAATAATGGCTTTTATATAGTCTTACTCTATAGTAATACTATTCTTTAAGACTATAAATCCTAAAACTCTAATTAACTATTTAGTGAATTTATACTTCTCTACGTTACTTACTAACTCTATAGTATTTAAGTAGGTAAGTACTTACTTTATAGCTTCTATATATAACTCCTTATCCTTTATAAAGATTAAGATATTATTAAAGTAGATAACATAAGTAATATCTACTAACTTAATTAAAGTATTATTAATATAGGCTTAGAAAGTAGTAAGTATATTAACTAAGCTAAAAAGTATAACTTTATATCTATAGTAACTATACTAGGTATAGAACGCTATCTTCTATTTATCTCCTTTATATATACTTACCTAGTAGTACTTATCTTTTAAGTCTAGTTTTATATAGTACTTAGACTTAGATAAGTAGTTAAGAATCTTAGTAATTAAGGGAAAGGAGTTTAGTTTGTAATAGTAATACTATTAAGCCTTTAGTAGTCTATATAGAGCTTTAACTTACCTCCTTTCTTTAGTATATATAGGATAAGTATACTAGCTAGGTTCTTTTACTATTAGATCTATCCTTTTACTAAAGCTTTCTCTAAGTAAGCTCTTAACTTAGCTAGCTTAAACTCTATAAGGGGGTAGATAGAGCCCTATAGTAGTTCTATTCTTAGTTTAAAGTTAATAATATATACTTATCCTCTATACTCTTCTCCTCTAATACCCTCTTAGTAGGCTTTTTTAGTAAAGATATAAGTTTATTTTATATACTCCTCTAGAAAGGTAAGTTTAGGTTTTTCCTTAAGATTAAGTATATATAGGTACTAAAATTACTCTATACTTAGTATATAGGTAGACTTAGCTTCTTTTTAAGCTTTCTTAATAGCTTTCTTCCTTACTACTAATTTAATATCTTCTCTTTTTAATAAGTATATCTAGTTTAATATTATCTAGCTAAGGTTAGGCTTTAATACTTCCTCCTAGGGGATCCTTAGTATAGTAATATACTCTTTATTAAGAGTTAAAACTTAGAAAGGATAAGACTAAGTCTTTTAGGTACTTAAGTTATCTAAAACCTATAGAGTTAGAACTTTCTAACTATAGTTAGGTATAAATACTCTTTATAAGCCCTTAAGAGCTAGCTTACTACTAGTCTATAGTAGATAACTAGTTTATAATACTACTCTTTAATTAATAATATCTTTATTAGCTACTATATTAATTAGAGCTTTTCTTTTCTTCTATACTCCTCTAATCTATATTTAGATAGTTACTTTAAACCTATAGCTACTACCCTTATACCCCTAGGGGATACTAATAGTATTAACGCTAGTACTTCTTTTAGTTATTAAGTACCTCTTTCTTAAGTGTTTTAGTTCTCTATAATAATAGTAGTTTAGCTCTAGATACTAATCTAAGTAATAGCTCTTATTCCTATAGTTATAGTATATAATAGTTAATTAGTCTTACTCTAATACCCCCCTACTAGGTTATACATTAGTCTTATAGTCTATCTAACTAAGTTAATTATTTCTAGTAGTAATAAGAGTAAGTATGTCTTTTAGTTTAGTCTTAACCTCTACTATAGTATATAGTGCTTTATATATATAAGATATCTTTTATAGGTGCTACTAGTTAAGCCCTCTAGGTATATTAGCTTAGAAGTTAGTAGTATTTAGGGCTACTTTACGCTAGATTCTCTTAGTTATCTCTAACTACTGTATAATATTATCTAGTACTTTATAAGTATTAAGTAGGTTATATACTATAACCTTATCTTAAAAGTTAGGAAAGATATAGTGAACTATATTGATTACCTATAGCTTCTCTAGTAGTTAGTTTAGGTACTCTATTTTAAGGATCTTATACTACTTAATAAAAGTTAAATAAGACTATCTTATTTTCTAGTACTTATCCTCTAGCTCTATAACTATACTATAAGTATAAGTATTTTTATTTAATATAGTATTATATAACTATTTCTCTATAATAGCTTAAGAGACTTTTATTTAGTTATTATTATAGTAGATATTTATATAGTTACTCTACTAGTAAGCTATAGAGCCCTCTAGGTATATACTTATATAGAGTACTCTATTAATATCCCTCTCTATACTAGTAAAAGTAAATAAAATCCTAAGGTTAAATTAAAAGTTGTTTAGTTTAGCTTAGCTCCCTCCTTTATACTTTAGGGTTCTTAGCTTAGCTTATTTATTAGGTAATATCTCTTAGTAGTTAGTTATTAGTCTACTAGTACCCCTCTTTTAAGAAAATCTTTAGGATTAGCTCTATTCTAGAGTATTAAGAAGGTCTTAAGGTTCTTCTACTTCTTATAATTATTAAATTTAACTTAAAAGAGGTAGTTTACTTAAGATAGGGTTATTTTCTTAATAATATTAAAACTAAAGGTACTCCTAGAAGGGATTAGAGAGTTATCTATAGGGTCCCTAGTAGTTCTTTAGTTATTTTTATTACTATTATTATAGTTAGTAGTATTTTAGTTTAAGTTATCTTAGTTAGTAGTTATAGTACTATTTTAACTAGTAGTAGTATTCTAGCTAGTAGTAGTATTTTAGTTACTAGTAGGTCTCTTAAGTACTAATAGAGTACTTAATCTCTAAGTATTTAAAAGTTTATTATAAGTACTATCCTTTTAATAAACTACTACTATTCTTCTAAGTAGTATTTTTTACTCTATTAGTTAGTATACTTATAGGTAAGTAGAGGTTAAAATATATTATAAGTTAGGATTATATAGAGTAGTAGAGTTACTAATAAGTAAGTAGGGGTTAGATAGTTATACTATTTTAACCTACCTCCCCTTAAGATAGGTAGGTAGAGGTATTATCCTTTATAATAGCTATCCCCTAGTCCTCACTATCTTAAACCCTCCTATAAAAGCAACAGTTAGCTTTCTAATAACCTATTAATAATATACTAATAACCCTCTAATAATCCCTTCACTAGACTAGCCTCTTATCCTATATCTAACTATGTCTCTAATCCTGTTACTGGTCTATTACTAGCCTATTACTAGGACCTACTAGTCTAATTAGTTATTAGCTATACCTCTAGTCAGCTAATCCTCGTCTAACCCTGACATTAGGGGCGCTAGTAAGTTCAACACTAGCTTAGAGGACTCTACTTTACTGTACTTTAATTGTATTATTAGCTTATACCTATTGTAGGGCTTAGTAAAGCTTCCCTTTTATTTCTTCTACCTAAGCCTCAACATACTCTACTGTTTGTTTCGCTATGCTATCCTTAATAAACTTATGGATAACATCTTCTTTAAGTATGGCTTCTATGTCTCTCTTTAAGTCCTTAAACTCCTCACAAACGTCTAGGATTTGTTTCATGACCTCTTCATATCCGTTCTTTAACTCGATTATATCTATAAAAAGATCTCCGATTTCGATATTAGTTGGCTCTTAACGTTCTTTTAATGTAGAACAGTCTTCTTCTAGCTCCTCGTGTCGTTCCTCAAGCTTTTCAATCTAAGTCTGCAGTTCGTCAACGTTGTTTGGTGGCTGTCCGATATGTTAGCGTTACAACTCGATTTCTCAGCGTTGCAACTCAATTTGTTTGCATTGCAGTTTGAAATGCCTGACATTGCTCTCGTTGAGAATAGAGACCGCTGTGTTTTTTCTGGGCGAATGGCGGTAAGTGGACGCTTTCTTTTAGCAATCTGGTGTATGTAGATGTCAGAGAAGATCCAAGTCCTTATTAGGGCTGGCGAGGCCGATTTTGTTAGCCTCGTGCTCCACTGACGTGATTGTAAATAGGTAGGCATTCTTGCGGACCCGATACATCATCCCTTCTAGGACGGTTGCTGCGCGCTGGAGCGACTTCCAAGCTTGTTAGACTTTGCACTATTTTTTTATTTTTTATTGGTTTCAGTCTAACCGCTGGTAGTCGGCGTCACAGTAGAACGTACGTGGGGCAGGATCATGAGTGTAGGCTGTTGCTCCCGAACAGCCTCCGCATTGGCTTACCGTCAGCGTAAGACAATAGTTACAACAGTTACTACATCCGTTTGTTGCGTCCAGCCCCATCGTGTGTGTAGGTGGAATTTGAGACGACAACAAGAATAACAATAGTAGGAGGGGAAAAGCCTGAATACGCATTCTCAAGAACCCGAAACCCCATTCGATAACACAACTTACTGAAATTTACATGCCTACCCGTTGTAAGTTAGCAGGATTGAGGAGCGGGGATGGCTTGAGGTCGCTGCAGGCCCCCAACAGACTTAGCTGGTAGGCTCCATAGGTGGTCACAGAATTATTCTTCTCGTAACTTCACGACACTGCAATGAGGAGCGGCGGCTTTGCAAAGAAAGAACATGTCCCTATAACTACATGATATTGAGTAAGAAAAACTGGCTCAGTTCTTTTTTTATTGTAGACGGTAGACGTGAAACTTTGGACAGTAGAAGCAGCTAAAAGGTTGAGAGCTTGGTGTTGTTGCATTGAGTTGGAAGTGGCGCGACTGGAGCATGTTCCGCTGCTTCGCGAAACCACGTGACCCGCCCCTCGAATTTCAGACGCTACACGACTACGTCTTTCCTAGGATGGCCTCTGTTTCATGGCGAAGATATGGAGGAGAAAGCTGCTTGAGGACCCTGGTATGGACTGACTGCTATGTCTCGGCTGTGCAGCGACAGCCCTACACCAGAAAAGACAGGCCCTGAACATGCCCTTAGAGAGCACCGCGCGAGTTAGCTACATCAGGTTGTGGAGCGAGCTCTTGGTTTAGAAGTAGACCATCCTCGCGACATGCACCTCTTGGAACTGGCAAAGATGGCGGCGGTACTGCCGTGCCAACAGCAGGACCAGGAGACAAGACACGCCGGCAGGGTTAAAACGGGGTGAACACTAAGTCCTGGCGCTTAGTTACGCGCCGCCCATCCGCAGAAGTAACAAAACTAGAGGCATCCAAGCCAACAGCCGAGGCACTCGTGGAGATGCTTGGTAGGGTGAGTCGTGCACACCAACGTTTAGGGACATAGTTTTTATTGAAGAAGACTGGCGATAAGGAGGAAGTTTGGGCATCCACTTGCGGCGCCTTCATCCTGAGCGAACGGCAGGGTGCAGTGTAGCTCCATATTCATAGTGCTCAGTCATATCACGAATACACTCTAAATACCTATTACCTACTTCTACCCCTACAACGTTAATAGTCGCGAGGATACCTTCCTAGTCGTGCGGTCATAGACTCCTAGGTTACGATACAGCATCACTAATAGTCTTATCCACCTAGATCAACATGATTTGTCTTAACTGTGAGGCTAGCTTAGTCTCAGCGGTTTCGTAGTGACAGCTAGTCTATTATAGCTTTACTCAGCCTTCGAACGATTAGTAAATCACCCTCACGCTAACTACTTTTCTTAATAGACATAAAGAGGCTTAGCAGGGATCTAGTATTAAAGAAAGAATTATACTTAGAATAGATAAGAGTTAAATTAATAGGGAGCTAGGTATTAACAAATCGGTTAGTGCTTTAATCTCTCCTTTATAAAAATCGCTTTCTTAGATCCTTAGTAAACTGTATTCTAGAGGAGTAGATATTATAAAACTGTTAAGGTAATAGGGCGTTAATAAACGTGGCTTAGCATTTCCCAGGCGTCTTTTAATACATATCACTAGGATGTACGCCTGTATCTATCACATGCAGTGAAGCCGCGCAGAGGCAGGGTCATGCTGGAGGCTAGCTATAAAGCAGGGGATCTAAGGGCATCGTACTAGGTTGTTAAGCACATCTCTATCTATTTGTAGTTTTGCAGAAATTAAACTTAAATCCCTAGAGACTTATGAGAAATGTGTAGGTGTCCTAGATCAGCGATTAGTGTAGAGAAGACTTCAAGATATCCACTAGAATGCTCGCTTCGTCTATACAGAGGACAAAAAGCTGAAAGGTATTGTGTAGCAGGCTACACAAGAACATAATCGTAAACTAGAAGAGGTGTGAGCTATAAGAGACTAGCCTGCAAAAAGAGTTCTTTCGTCTGCAGCCGAGGCAAGGTCAAAAGTGAAAGGAATAGGCATGTAACGAGATACTCCCCTTTTACCTTACTAAGTGACAATTCTTTTAATCTCCAGAGGACTAGTCTTAGTAGTAGTCCTTAGGTACAGACGGAGCAGACCAGTCCAGGCTATTACTAAATAAGTGCTATAAGTCCCCTCTTTTTCTTGTACTTATTCTTTGCCTTACTTAGTGACGATGGAGTATAACCCCTGAAGGGCTAGTTTGAGGTATGGAATTAGGTTATAGAGCGTAGCCCTGCGCATCTAGAGCGGAGTGGAGGCTGCCATGCTGTTATACAGACAGCCAAGACTTCTAGTACCGTTGGTGATGGACTGAAAGACCTTGTGGGCGTCGTACATCTAATGAGGGCAGAGAGCTTGTTCACTGTCGGGCAGTTTCCAGCAATGGGACGCGTCCCACTGCCCTCCTCGTGGTCGAGAAACGCGCTAGTCTAGCGCCAGCCGGCTTCATCATCTCTTTTGTTCCTGTAGACAAAGCAAATGGTGCTTGATAGGTCTCAGGGCTTGCTGTAATAGTGGGTACACGAACTTGTATGTTTTTAAGCCTAACATATGGAGTCGAGATGCTGGGAATGAAGACTATCGCTCTCCAAGAGCGCTCTCATCGCTAATGCTCAACAAGGCGGCGTGGACACTCATAAGGTTAAGTGAAATCCCAATACGCTGCTAACGCCACAGTCGTTATGAGTTGTGGTCTACAAGAGCCGGGGGCTTATTGCCCTTGATGTCGGGTAGTGATGAATAGTGAGTTAGGGAAGGGATCTCATGCGTCGGGGTTACAGACAAAGTTGACCCATTCGAGAGTAGGGGGGAGTCAATACGATCGTCATGCACGTGATTATGACTTGGTGAAGAGTCGGGACGCACACGTTTTCGTCCCCTGTCTTCTTCCCCAACCTCGGCATACCACTCGTCCGCATCTGCGAGGCTGCTGTGGTCCTCCTCACGCGGCCGACTTCGCTTTTTGGGACTGGCACTCCGCGAACCCCCGCCACCGTAGGAACGCGAAAGATTGGCGCCAGACAACTCTTCGGCTCCCCACTCGAAGCCAACTCCCTTGCCGATCCGACATCGAATAACAGACCGCTGTGAGCCTGCCAGCACGAAAGGCTTAATGAGCATCAAAACGGTCCAGGCGAGACGGGAGAACAAGAATTCACGGCTGGTGTTGTCGATGTATTGAAAGCGCGTGTTATGGTACAGGCCGGAGAACTCTTCTACGTTGGCCCCGAAGACGTGCAGCATATACGCTGGGGCTGCAGTGGTGGATGACGTGTCTGAGATGGCCGAAGCAAACTCGGGCTTCGGGACGATGGAAAACAAGCGGGTGTCGAAGCATCGGTGTATGTCGGCCCTCAGGCGGATGAGGTTCCGGGAATCGTTGACATCGCGCATATCCACTCCATACCGCGACATGCCATTCTGCATGAACCATTCGCCTTCTTCCCTTGGTATTATATGAGCACTCGTGAGGCCAGAGCTGTGATTTGTCAGCGCGCAGCGTCGACCAGTGTCGGTTGCAGGAGCTGGTTTTGGGGAGGGCCAGGCGTCAGTAATATCGCCGTGGGGAAATCGCCAGTCGCGGAAGCTTGGTACGACAGGGTACCGGTACGAAGCTAGCAGTTGGTTGCAATGTTAGCACACGCAGCATTGGGTGAAGTACGAGAAGGACGGGGCGGACTTGCGATCAGAGTTCACGACAAAGAAGTATTCCCCAGGCATTAGGAGCCCATGTGTCGGAATTTGGTCCAAGACGGGCTGTGCGCCTTGGCGGTCGAAGTAGAGTCGTCCCGTGTCAAAGGCATTGTTGGCAATGATCTGGCAAGCGAGGAGCGCGGTGTGGTGGTGCAAGCCCTTGGGTTGCCCGGTCGCGCCCGCGTTGCCTTCATCGACAGGATCAACACATGGTAAGGCGAACAGGAAGTCGAGTGGCGGAGGGTAGCCTGGGTGGAAGAAGTTGATGGTTTGATTGTTGTTGTTATTGTTGTTGTACGTTGGAGGAATCGCGGGGGGGGAACGGTGAAGGCAGATGGGCACGGAATTCATATCGGTCGCGTGTTAATAGTGTTGGATGTGACGTGGTTGAAGTTGAGTGCGTGCGCAGAATGTTGTGACCCACCGGTAAAGGTACGGTTAAACCATTGTGTGGCTTAACTGATTATGTGCATCTTACGGATACAACGATGTGGTAATGATTGGTTGCGAAGGTGGACCCACTAGAGAGCACTCGGGCCAACACTTGTGGCTGGTGCTCGCGAGGGGGATTTAGCGGTCTCCTGTAGGTACAGTGCTAGGTTATTAGTCTAGCTACACTAATAAGGGTAACTAATTAACTAGCTGTAATTCCTCTTTTTAACCTACTTTAGCCTAAGGCTATAACTATTATTATACTTCTATCTTATGCGCATGCGCGTGCGCGTATAGCATTATATATTAGAATACCTTAACTACCTATCTTTTTATTTCCTTACTATAGTATCTTAATAACGTTAGCTAAACCTTGTTTATCTAAAGGCTTAATATCTTTGCCTGTAGGTATGTAGAAAAATCTATAAGAAATAGTGGATTCTTCTAGACATAAGTGCTAAAGACTTATTGAAATAGTAAAAGATAGGTGTAGGCCTACTTGTCTTATTACTATTCCCCTTACTAGCGCACCTTATATTTTAACATACCTCTTTAGGTCTTTCCTAAATAAGGTAAGGCCTAAACCCTATAAGTGCGCTCTTCTTACTGCTCCTTACTAGAATTAAACCTTAGGGATTATTATACCCCTATGTTCTTTACTTAAGTAAATTAGTATTATAGTATATATAGACTTAGACTATAAACTACTAAAATACTAAGACTCTTAATTATTAAAATAATAAAAGAGTATACTAGGCCCTAGTTTTATTATTTCTACTAATAGAACTATAACCTTTATAGCTTAGTAGTATAATCTAATATACCCCCTAGACCTTTTAGTATTACTATTAGAAGGTCTATTTATAATCTAGAGGATATACTAGTATAAGCTCTTTCCCTACCTATTATAGTCTTTTTTCTTAGTTCTATACCTAGAGTAGGAATTAAACTTATAGCTTATAGGAAACTCTAGTTATAAAGTAAGAATATAACTTACTAAGTAAATAAGACTCTTAATTATTAAAATAATAAAAGATAGGTATAGGCTTACTTGTCTTATTACTATTCCCCTTACTAGCATACCTTATATTTTAATATACCTCTTTAGGTCTTTCCTAAATAAGGTAAGGCCTAGACCCTATAAGTACGCTCTTCTTACTACTCCTTACTAGAATTAAACCTTAGGGATTATTATACCCCTATGTTCTTTACTTAAGTAAATTAGTATTATAGTATATATAGACTTAGACTATAAACTACTAAGATAGTAAGACTCTTAATTATTAAAATAATAAAAGAGTACGCTAGGCCCTAGTTTTATTATTTCTACTAATAGAACTATTGTCACACGTAGAACCTGTAGGTGTGGGGCCCTATAGAGTCAGCCTAGCCTTAGCCTAGCTCTGCCTAACGTCACGTAACCTACTTTAGACCTACTAGACTGCTAGCCCCTTAAGGGCTGCTAGCCTACCTATCACCTAGTGCCTAGATCTTAGCTCCTTAACCTAATACTAGCTTATATTAACTCTATTAAGTAGTAGTATAACCTACACTTTAATTATAGGGAATTTAACCTTATAGGAGCCTTTATTATAGATTAAGTAAATATACCTATAACTAAAGCTATTTAGAAACACTTTTTCTTTATTAATAAGCTTATTGCACTAAGAAGCAAAATACGCCTTTACTAGACTACTGCTAATATGCATACACTAGTAGAGTTTTACGCCTATAATAACCTTACTTTTCTACCTAGCTAGAGCTGCTATCCCTCTAGCTAACTAAAACCTTCCTTTATTTCTCCTTCCTTTACTTCTTTAGCGTTAAATACACCCTATTAGCTGTTAATTAATAACCTTAAGAGGTAGGCCTAATACGCCTGCTAGCCTAAGCTATGCTAAAAGTGTAGAGTAAAATTTAACACTAAGAATGCATTATTTACCTATATATACGCTAATAACTACGCCTAAGCCTTTTACTACTGCTTTTACTGTTAAGACTTTAGCTCTTATAACTGCCTTTTTTACTACTTACCTAGCTGCTAGCTAACTTTTCCTTTAAATTTAACCCATCCTTCTTACCCTTCTTTACCTCTAGTATAAGGCTATTTATAGCTGTTAAGATCTCCTTTACTACTAGAGCCCTTACTGCTAGAGTAGCTGTTATAGCCTATAAAGGAGTATGCTAGAGCCCTATTCTTACTATTACTATATACTGCTGCAAAATTTAATGCTACTAGTAAGGCTCTTTATAAGGCTACTAAATCCTTCTAGGCTAACCTTAACTGTAAGTAGAGGTATTAACCTATACCTATACAGCCTATCCTAAGCCTGCTAGTTATATATACCTACCTGCTACTGCCTATACTAATTATAGCTTTCCTCTAGGCTGTTATATTAGCTATTAGATTAGCCCTTTAGCCTGCGCTAGCCTAGCTAGCGCTACCTCCTGCATATACGCTAGCCCTTATTTTATGCAGTAGAGGGGGAGATTATTAGCGCCTATATAGCCTGCTAAGGCACCTATAGAGACGCTTGCCTAGCCTGCGTAGATACCTACCTAGCCTGTTAAGCAGTATATACAGCCTACTAGCTAGTCTACCTAAGGAGTATATTAGTTATATATAGGAGGAGCCTGAGGAAGTTAGCCTGCTTATATAGCTATAAGACTAGCAGTCTGAAGTATCTAAGGAAGCTGGCCTGTTAGATTATGCCTACAGCCTACAGAGATACCTGCCTTCTAAAGTATCTAAAGGATCTGATGAGGACAGCCTGCTAGACTAGAGATACAGCCCGCTAGACAACGTATACAGACCGCCTAGCCTAGGGCCATACCTATCCAGCCTGTCAGACTACGCATACAGCCTACTAGATAACATATACAGACTGCCTAGCCTAGGGCTATACCTATCCAGCCTGTTAGACTACATATACAGCCCGCTAGACAATGCATACAGTCTATCTAACTATACCTATAGCCTGCCTAATAACTACAGCCTACCTAATTATAGGTATAGGGATTACAGTAACTATAATAATAACTATAATAAATATAGCGACAATTACAGCAAATAACAGTCTACTTTAGCATACCCCTCCTGCTAGCCTATAACAGGCTTATAGGAGCTAAAGTTAACAGTCAATAGTTAGGTTATTTTACCTAGCAGCTCACGCACTTATGCCTGCCAGCCGCGCCTTTCGCCAGCTTCTACCTTTCGCCAGCTTCCGCCAGCCCTCACCAGCCTACGCCAGCCTTCACTAGCTACTAGCAGCTGCAGTTATTTTCCTTCTTTCACTTTATATTATTTTACTACAGTTAGGAGCTTTTTACCCTATAGGCTGCAATTAGGATAATTGTTTCTTCCTTTATTAGAGGGGCACTTATTACATATAGAACCTGTAGGTGTAAGGCCCTACAGAGTTAGCCTAGCCTTAGCCTAGCTCCGCCTAACATCACGTAACCCACTTCAGACCTGCTGGACTGCCAGCCCCTTAAGGGCTGCTAGCCTACCTGTCACCTAGTGCCTAGATCTTAGCTCCTTAACCTAATACTAGCTCATATTAACTGTGTCAACTATAACCTTTATAGCCTAGTAGTATAATCTAATAAGACTTTCCTAGTAGCTACTTTACAGCAGTATCTCTAGCTAGCTAGCGCTAGCTCTAGATAATATCCTAGCCTTCTTAAATAGCCCTTATTAAGAATTTTTAAGAAGAGTATAACAGTATTGTCTTTTTAGGTAAACTAGTTAACCTATATAGAAAGAACTAATTATTATTAGTAAAAGATTAAGCCTAACTATTATAAGTAGGTTAGGGTAACTAACTGTACTATAAAGCTAAAGCTTTAATAAGAATATAGGTAAATTATTTATCTCCTGTTCTACATTATATAGCTACACTAACTAATACTACTAGTTAGGTTGTATTATAATACTACTGCCCTTCCTATACTGTAAGTATTAAAGTTATAAACACTCTATTTCCTTGTAATTTCTATAATAACTATAGTTGCCTAGGACAGGAGCTTCTAAGTAGGAACTTAACAAATCCTTTGTAAAGTCTGCTAAACTTAAGGTTATAACGTTAAATTCTTCTTTCTTTATCTTAACTATTATTTCTATATCCTTTCTCGTGAATCTAATTGCAGTGTTATGAAGTCGTCTAATAGAGGGTAGTGTAGCTTATAAGTGAATAGATATTATGAAGTAACGCTAGAAATTCATTAATGAGAAACCTTTTCTCTAGTAATTTTTTATACCTGTTAGCTGATAAAGTCTGTAGGTTGTTAACCTAATACTACACCTTATCTATACAGTTAGGAAGACATGCGAAGATGCTTTAAGTTTATGTAAGTTTATGTATAAAGTACTCGCTAGTGCTAGAGAGAATGCAGTTTTGCTGTGAGTAGCGCAGAAAAGAGAATATCCTTATAAGAGGGATTATAAGCAATAAGTACTCTATCTAGAGCTCTTATAACAGACCTATCTAGATATAGTAATATAGCTATTTAAAGTCTTATAAAGCGAATATTAACCCTATAAGTTATAGTAAGGACCTTAGCGTTATAGTCTAGGTAGGGATAACCTAACTAAGCACTCTAGTGTTTCTAGAGGGAGAAAGTAACGCTAAGAGGAATATATACTCTTTAAACAGCTATTACGCTACTCTAGAGGAGGGACTCCTAGGCTTTTATAAAGCTAGGTAAGTCTTTTAATAAGAAACGCCCCTATTCATACGTTAAGATACATATAAGAGTGAATTAAGACAAGGAGTATCTAGGTTATTACAGCCTAACTAGTTAGGGTGCTAGCTACTAAGCTAGCGTAACTATATAGTGTAAAACAGGGGATAATAATGCAGGCGTATTATGACAAAAGCTTTTACTTTGTAATGCAATTAGTTACCCTAACCTACTTATAATAGATATAACCTTCTAGCTTAGCTTTTAGTTAACTTTAGGGTAGTAGTTTTAGATTTTACCTTAGCTTATGCTTATAGCTGTAGGTTATAGAGTTATCTTAAGTTTTCCTTACTAAAGTAGGCTTACTATATTTATAAGAAGATATAAATGCTTAGGAAACAGTACTATAGATCCTAAAGGTATAGTTTTAAAAATATATCTTATAGTTAAGCAGCATCTTGTAAGCCTTATACTTTATCTTGTCGTTATCTAGTTAGCCTACGCCTAGAGCTAGATTAGTAACTTAAGGCTAGATTAGCAACTTAGATAACTCTTAAATTATATACTCTTAGAGGCTAGCGTATAACCTATATCAAGAGCTATACTAGGAGCTATTGTTAGATGTTTTATGAATAGCGGATAATAAGAGCTAAATCTAACTTTGTTAACATAGGAAATAGGGTAGTTAGTAAGATCCTTAGTGTGTGGCTAGGACTATATGCTAAAACTAGCTTCTAGTAAGAGCTAGATATAGATGCTTAAAACAGGGGATCTAGGTAAGTAAGCGAGATACCAGCTAGGATAGCCTTACCCCTAAGAGTTAGAGCTAGCTCCTAGAAGTAGTCTAGTATTATTTTTATAGATAGGTGATATACTAGTGTAAGTAAGCTTGCTGTTACTAGTTAAGAGTACCTACTCTAAAAAGCTAGAAGAGGCTCTTAGTAGTATATAGTTACTCTAGCGTTAAAAGCTAATTTCAGGGCTTCTAGCCTTAGAAACCGCAGAATAAATTAGTAATAGATCCTATATACAAGGATCTAGTAGAGGAGTTAGAGTTATTATTAGATAGTCTAAAACGCCTTCTATAACATGTTAGAACCTACTCCTATAGAAGCTAGATATATGTTGTATAGACAGAATATATAGTAGAGTAAGAAAGCTCCTTATTATATAGCTAGGAAAACTCTTAACTAAAGGATTGAACTAGCTTCTACGTTATAGCTGCAGGAGCACTACACTAGCTTTCTAGGCTATAGCTTTCTAAGATATTAACAGGAGTTAGAAATAGGTTTTATAGGAGGTATTTATATATAGTATAGTAAGGTACTTACTGTATAGCTTAGATAGAAAGAGGAACTCTTTAAGTTAGTATTATGTTAAGTGTAAATACTATAAATTAGTTTCTAAGTAGAAGTTAATTAAGTATTAAACTTCTATATTTAACTAATAGAACTATCTATCTATAGTAATCTTATCTTATATTTACTAAGCCTAGCTAGTATACTTACTTCTCTTATCTATAAACTTTAGTAGACTAAGTAGTAGCTTCTATTAGAGGATAAGGTTATTAAGGACTACTAAAAGGTTATTAGTAGGATAACTTAGTATTATATTCTTAGTTATAAATATTAACTTAGCTTATCTTAATAGCTTATTTATAAGCTTAAGAACTCTCTACTAGAGGGGGCTTACTATAGTACTTACTACTATAGTAATCTAGGCCTTTAGTATCTCTTAAGGGTTTAAAGTATCTATAGTATAGGTATATAGTAGATTAGTAGGGTACTAGAGGGGCGCTAGTAGTTTAGTTAAGTATAGATATATAAAGGGTATAGCTATTATTAGTTTATAATAGGAGTACCTTATTAAATATATCTATACTAAAGAGAGGAGATAGAAAAATCTATACTCTAGCTACTCTCTAGGGGGTAACTAGTAGCCTACTAAGTAAGCTATAGTTAGCAAAAGGTTATTCTATACATAAGCTCTACCTATACTTATTATCTATAGTAAAGCCTATAATAATAATTAATGTATTACTATTACCTTTATTAATCTAATAGTAGTAGTCCCTCTAGTATTTACTAAAGGGCTAGCTAAGCTAGGCTTAAACCTTTCTCTAGGCCTATACTATATATAAATAGGTCACGCCTATATACATACACCCTCTAATTTAATAGATACCCCTACCTAAACCTAGAATACCTCCCCCCTAAATAACTAACTTAGTAGGAAATAGCTAACAGGTTATACTAAGATTAGCTAATAATATTAGTTCTAAACAAAGAATCTACTAACTTACTACTCTTATTCCTCGCTAGTAACTATACTAAAGACTACTATATACCTCTAGTATATGCCTCTAGTAGGCGCTAAGACTAAGTGGTCTGTGCTTAGAGGGAATTTTGACGGACAGGAGGCAGCATCACGTGCACACAATCCGCAATCCAAATGCGCAGTGCATCGCTTACCTAAGTACAATGACTTGTCCTCTGTCGCTGGGCAACCCTATCACTTCATGTTGTTTCCCACGCTTCAAACCATTCCCTCAAGCCTACATAACAATATCCCTGTCAAACTGCCACCATTGCCTGCATTAGAATCTTCAACAAGTCGCTCAGGAAGCTCTATAAATGCTTATACTTCCTGCATTCAACAAGCACCTGCTTTTACCAATCTCTCCTCTTAAAGCCTCAGCATCATACATGTATACAACCAGCAACAGTTCTAACCATTCTATACAGGATTAGCTCTCTAGCCTGCCTAGCGCCGACCCATCCGCGTCTCCTCCGTTTGAGTTACCCAACTCAACCAGTTGCTGCTCCACGAAACGCAGACGCGCCTCCAAAAATTACCGCAACAGTGCCTGCCGCTCTTAAGAGGCACTGGAGGTGCTGACGCTGCCGGCGTCTTCTTCGTCAGGACCGTCACGCAACTCCAACGATACTGTAGACATCTGTTTTGGCCCCAATCGCCCCCAGGAGTCCTATTCAGACGCATGCATTAACAACGAGAAAAACCTCTTGTCCTTAGCGATGCCCGCAGACCGCGAATCTCACCATGTAACCCTGTCTAAGCGACGTCGGCTACGCAGTGGCCTGATCGATCCTAATGCCACCCCCCGAGCCATCTTACCCACTGACTCAGCATTGCAAACCGGCAGCGCCGTTTCGTCTTCCCTCTAATCCGCGTCTAGGACTTCGTCGCCAGCCAAGCAGATGATGGCTCTGCAGCTTAATGAATACCTGCTCGACATTGCGTCCATTGACTTGCTTGAGACTATGCCACAGCTGGCGCGTGAGCTTGTCTCTGTCCTTGCGGCGATAGACGGTTTCGCAAACGGCCACAACGTCATCCCTACCAGCCATCGTGACCAGCTCTTCAGTCTGTCTATTTTCAGCATTTCAGACAATAGCTTCTTCAAGCCTAGCGGCGGCAGCAGCTAAACTCGACACGGGCCGGTTCCAGAGCATCGAGGCGTGGAGCACATTGTTTAGTGCTTGCAATTATGCATTTAGGAGCAGCTCAACGAAGATGGCTGGAATGTTAAAGTCTATTATCTAGTATTGTGCGCGGCCTTGTGCCGACCTTATGCCCCCGTCAAGGACGGGCTTGTCAATTTCACCAGCACGTAAGTCCTGACCTGATCTTGGTCTATCTTGACACCATCATTGGTACTCCTCTATCGCTCTCCCAGGTGCATCTGTCCGCTGTCTTATGTGAATTATTTTGTACTAACTTGACTATTGTTCTGCAGAAAAACCGCTCCTCTCCATGCAAGCCTCCTCAAGTGAACACAAACACCTAGTCGAATGGTGGACTACTGCATGTACATCGACACCGACATTGCGGGCACTACCGATGCTGCAGTGCTTGATGCAGTCAAACACCTCTGCGGTTGGTCTGGATACAACACTGTCAATCACATGTCCTACTTTTATTTACGCAATAACCCTGTTTCAGTAAGCGTTAAGTCTAAGCGCCCTGGCGGCAGTGTGGATGATGCGTAGCTCTAGACAGGCATTTGGCACGCTGTTTAATGGGCTTTTCTGGACGAAGCCACGGCCAGGATAGGCTCGACCCTTCAGGATCTGCTGTTTCTCCCTGGGCTGATCGTGCAGGGAGAGCACTGGTACTTCGTTGCGACAACACGGGACGGGAAGAAGACGGTAAGCATGCCTGCTATTCTTGAGTGTGTCTGGTTGTCAAGACGATCCTATATGTCACTTTGATTCAACTAATCAGCATTTCCTCTTTTGACAGACTCTATGGATGAAACAAGCAATCGGAACCACCTTGAATGCTTGAGGCGTATACAAGGTCATCCGGACGATCCAGTACCTTGCCTGGTGGACGGAAACGTTTTACTGGCCTTGGTTCGTGTCCAACGTTCTCGGTTTGCGGGAAGACGGGTCAGCTCCAGCGTTTGAGGAAACGTGAGGTGCATCATCTAAGCCAGACCCCCCAACCCCCGATACCCTGTATCGACCGATCGACAAAATCAGGTGTTTCTACGTTAAGTAGATAGATATAATAACTTACTTTAAGCTAATAATAAGTAATAAAACTTTTTAGACTTCTCAACTTAAGTAACTTATTATGTATAATATAGAGTTTTAGTACTTATAGTTTATACTAATATTATTTATAGTATACTTTAGTTTTAGGACTAAAAGTCTAGACTATAGTTCTACTCTAAAGGTAATCTAGTACTCTTTAGATTATAGAAAGAATTAAAAAGTAGAATAAATATATATAAATATTACATAGTACTTCTTACTTTAAATTAGAAGTTATAGCTAAATTCTATTAATAGTTAATTTATTATACTTAAATAAAGGCTTTTACTCCTAAATTTTTAGTAGGGAAATATCTTATTTAGGTATAGTATAGTAGTATATAAGTAAAACAACATACTAAAGTAAAAGTCTAATATCTTTATATAAAGCTATACTAATAGTATTTACTATACTATTTTATTTTAAGTATATATTATAATATACTTAGTTTCTTAAATGTTAAGAATAGAGTATACTTTACTACTAATCCTTAACATAAAGCTTTATATCCTACTTTATATTATATCTATATATAGCTTAGAGATAAAGATAAAATAAAAATATAGAAAATTAGTAGACTATATAGAGTACTTATATATAGAATCTCTACTTATTATTATAAGTAGTTAGTCTAGAACTACTTACTATAGTAAGGGTACTTCACTATGAAGAAACACCTGATTTTATCGATTGGTTGATACAGGGTATCAGGGGTTAGGGGGTCTAGCTTACCGTAGGCGCTAGCTAACGCTTGTTAGCACTCCTTTAGCGATAGGGAGACTTAGCTACCTTGATTAGCCTTAGCTATACCTAGCTTAGTACGTCTAGCTTCTAGTTATAGTAACTTCTAAAGATAGACAGCTTTAGGCATAATACTAGAGATATCCTAGTTATTGCGCTAGTAAATGAAACAGCGTTATAATTGCGATACATCTTTTACTACTAGAGTTCTCCTCACCTATCAGGCAGCTCTACTACTAGATACATTAAGTAAAACTCTAGCTATAATAGTTAGATAGTAAAGAGACCTTCTCCTTACAAGCTACTGTAAGAGGTTAGCTAAAGGCCTTAACTAGGGAGGAATCAATAATAGGTATAATGAAGGTGTAAGATTTAAGCTTGACTATTCCTATAGGCTGGCCTATGGAAAGGGTTTTATCTAGATAGGTGGAGAAGTGAGGGGTAAGGTCTAGAGTATCTAGACTATCCAGTCTATTACTAAAGGTCTAGCGATATCCTTATAATTATCCCCCTCTCTAAAAGACTTAGTCCCTAAGTCTATTAACTTAATTCCTTTATAAATAATTGATTGAATACTAAAGTAAACTAATAACCCTATAGTTATCTATAGTTATTGTTAAAACTCGCTAAGAAGTCGCTATAAAATTACTAAAAACTCACTATCCTAGCTTTTACCTATAACCTAGGAGTTATAAGCTCCTAAGCTATTACTAAAACACTTAAAGCTAATTAGGTATATAAAGAAACTTTATAACCCTCTATAGGTAGTTAGGCTATAGAAAACAAACTAATAAAACGTCTTAAGGCTAGCTAGGCTTATAAGAAAACAAATAACTAGTAAAACGTCCTAAAGCTAGCTAGGCTTATAAGAAAAAACAAATAAATACTTAGCGATTCTTTACTAAACACTAAATAACTAACTAGAGGCTAGTTACTTATTTTCTAATAAGTCTTAGTCTTTCTAGTAAGTAGTTAAACTTAAAACTCTTATAGTAGGTATAAGAGGTTAGGCTAAAGGCCTTAACTAGGGAGGAATTAATAATAGGTATAATAAAGGTATAAGATTTAAGCTTGCCCCTTTCTATAGGCTAGCCTATAGGGAGGGTTTTATCTAGACTGTAGAGATGTATAGGGTCAGGCTAGCGTAACGCTAGGCCGTCGCTAAAGGTCCGCTAAAGGTCTAGACACATCTCTATCTAACTCCTTACAGTAGGGTTTTCCTCTACTAGTTTATTAAAATAAACACTCTCTATATAGCCTTTCTAACTATAGATACTATAGGTTTTTCCTAAATAATATTAGGAAGTAGTATAACTAGGTTTATTATTTTTCCTATAAGTTAGAATTATCCTAACCTTCTTAACCTCTAGTATCTACTCTATAATAGGTTAGTAGTTACTAGGATTATCCTTCTTATAACTAGGACTATTATTCTTTATAGAGACTATAGAGTTATAGCCTTTATAGTTCTAATCTACCTAAACCTCCTATAAGCGCTTAGTAGTAAGGGTAAAGTCCCTTAGTTACTAGGTATTATACTTCTGCTTAACTAGTACTCTCTATAGCCTAGGCTAGAGGTAGTAAAAAAAGGAGAAAGCTAGAGAGCAGCTCTCCTTATAATTAGTACTAAGGGCTTAGTGTATTACTAACTATTTAGTAAAAAAGCGAAGGGGGTTAAGATCTTTCTATTAAGCCTTATAGAGTTAGCTATATAGGTGTCTTTCCTAGAGCTTAGGGTTAACATAAGATTACTAAACAAATACCTTAAAGGTTACTTATATAGGATTACCCTTAAGCATAAACTAGTAATTCCTCTACTATATTTAGAGCGTTAAGGTTACTTTAGTAAAGGCTTATTAGATATAGTATTTCTTACTAGCTATTAGATAAAAGTTATTACTAGCTTTAATAGTAGTAAGCTAGTCTAATATTAGGGACTAATAATAGGTTAATAACAAAAGGGTTATAGATAGGATGTAGGAGGGGTCTAGAGGGGTCTGGAGGGGTCTAGAGGGGTCTGGAGGGGTCTAGAGGAGCCTAGAGGGGTCTAGAGCCAGGGATCAGTAGGGTATTTAAGGGCCTCCATAAGCTAGAGGCTTAAGGAGGCTAGATTCAAATAGTCATTCATACATATACCTACCTTTTAGGGCTATTATTAGCTCTTTTACTCTATATAATCCTACCTCCTAACATATTTAAATCTTAACCTATCTATAAGTATACTAACTATTAGTAGTAGTAATAGCTCTCTAGTAGATACTTAGTAGGTACCTAAGGCAGCCTAGTAGTAGTAGTATTAACGTTATTATTAGCACTACCCTAGAAGTACTAGTAAGTAGAGAAATAACTAAAGGATAGTACTACTAATAAGAATACTAAGGTAGAGGTAATATATTATATAGGTAATAGGTAGGTAGTAGAGAAACCCCTAGTAAGTAGCTAGGTATAAGATAGAGGGTTAAATAGTAATAATAGTATCTTAGTCTATTAGTCCTTAGATAGATAGAGGAGGTAGGGGTATAAGTTACCTCCTACTAAGCCTCTAGTAAATTCTAGTAGACTTAAGAAGTAAGAGAGTTACCTAGCTTAAGATACCTAGGATACTAGTATAGCTAGTTAGAACTCTATTTATAATATTATAGCCTTAGGATAAGGCTATAGGAGGAGGGGGATAAGCTAGCTACTAAAGGTAATAAAGGCGACTTATAAAGTAGTAAGGTAAAGAAGAGTAGCTAAGTAAAGGAGATAAAGCTACCCTATAGTAGCTAGCCCTTAACTAACCCTTAACTAAAGTACTTAAAAACAGGCTCTATAAAAAACCTACTATTAGAGATTAAAGAGCGCTAGAAAGTACTAGAGGAGCAGTAGAGGAGCAGCAGCCCTAAAAACAGCGCTACTCTTCCTACTATACAGTAGAGGTTTAATAAGGGTAATAGGGGCTAGGAGTAGGTTAGGACTAGAGGAGTAGGATAAAAGGTATAGCTAGGCTATAAATAGCTAAGCCTTAGGATAAGGCTTATAGAGGAGGGGGATTATGTTAGGGACTAATAATAGGTTAATAACGAAAGGGTTATAGATAGGATATAGGAGGGGTCTAGAGGGGTCTAGAGGGGTCTAGAGGAGCCTAGAGGGGTCTAGAGCTAGGGATTATTAGGGTATTTAAGGGCCTTTATAAGCTAGAGGCTTAAGGAGGCCAGATTTAAATAGTTATTTATACATATACCTACCTTTTAAGGCTATTATTAGCTCTTTTACTCTATGCAATCCTACCTCCTAACATCTAACGCCTACTCTGGGGTGTTATTTTCCTTAAGTATACTATAAGCGTAGGCTAGAGGGCGCTTATATTACTTCTTAGTTATTATAGTTATTACTAGTTAATTTACGAGTAGCTATAATAGTATTACATTCTAACTCTAAATAACCTATATTAGCTTAATTATTAAGGGCTTAGATAGGGTTAGGTTAGATAATAAGGTGTTTTCTAATACATTATTCTTAGCACTAGTAAGCTTATTAGTAGTAGCTCCTGCAGTAATCTTTTGTAGAGGTATCGTTAATATATTAATTCTAGTCTAGTCCTCCTAGGGAGTAGAAGCTTAAAAATTATAAGAGGTTAGCTAAAGGCCTTAACTAGGGAGGAATCAATAATAGGTATAATAAAGGTATAAGATTTAAGCTTAACTATTCCTATAGGCTAGCCTATAGAAAGGGTTTTATCTAGATTGCTAGAGAAGTGAGGGGTAAGGTCTAGAGTATCTAGCCTATCTAGTCTATCGCTAAAGGTCTAGCAATATCCTTACAGCTACTTAGATAGTTCTCTTATTATAACCTAACCTACCTACTCTATTTATAAACTACCTCTATATCTAGTCTACTATTACTACTACTTATACTACTATTCCTATCTATTATTCCTCTACCCTACTACCTACCTAGACATAACTTTTAGCTTTACTAAATATTGCTAGTATACTAGATTTATCTAGACTATCCTCTACTTTACTAGATAATAGTAGAACCTATTAGATTATAAGGAGTTTAGTTATATTACTAACTAAGCGCCCTATTTAAGAATATATATAGTATAGTTTAGGCATAAAGTACTTAAACTAGTATATCTTTTAGCAGTATGTTAGAATAGTCTTTTAACAGATATAGTATACTACCTATATCTATATAATTATTTAAGCACTTTATAGGTCTTTAACTAAGTAATTAAGGTTAAGTTTATAAGTTTAATCTAGACTTAAAAATACCTCTAGGTACCTACTTAGGTTCAAACTTATCTAACCTATAGGTTCTAGGTAGGGACCTAAATAGGTTATAGATTAGTGTAGGTTATAGGTATTTATAGGTAGGCTTAGATTTAGGTTTATAGGTTAGACCTATATAAGTATTTTAGATTTCCTACTAATAGGCTTAGGTATTATTAGGACTTATTATTATACTATACTTAAAAGTAAGGGAATTTAGAATTTACTATTAGACTGTAAGTAAATAATACATATAAGAAACCTCTTAAAGTAACTACTTTCTCAACTATTTTAATAGTAACTTAGGAGGTAATATATTATCTTTACTACTATTTCCCTTATTATTATCTTTAGATAAACATGATAAGGTCTCTACTTAAGACCTAGAGGGCTACCTATAACTAAAGCTTAATAATATAGATAGGCTTAAAAGTAGCTATAAAGCCTCTTAAGATCTTTCTAATTAAAGGGAATTAGTCTAATCATAGGTACCCTATAACTTAGAAACTATATCTTGAAATTCTTAAATAATAATAGTATAATTAGCCTCTACCTAAGCTATCTATATAAAGTTATAAAGCTTATTCAGTTCAATTAGTATATTATAATTAAATTCTTAAAGAATAGTCTAGCTATACTTTCCTATAACCTTAGTTTTTTAAGCTCAGGGGTATTATTCTTATTGTAGTAGACGCTACTCTAGGTTTTTATATTAGATAAATTAGCTTTTATATTATCTTTAGCTTAAAAGGGGTTTTAAACCCTAGAGCTTTATATAGGGACCTATTATATAGGTATAGGTAAGCTAGGAATACCTTTCCCTACCGGTATTAAGCTAGATTAGAAGTATACATCTTATTTTATTAATAATAGTATGTATAATATACTCTATTAAACCGTTAGGTTTATAAGTATAAGGAGGTCTTATATTATATTTAATACTGTTTATCTAATATACTTTAGTTATATTATTAGTAGTAAATTCTTTACTACTTTCTGTAATAAATTCTCTTATTTTTCTTTTTTAGGTTTAAAATTAGCTATATATTTTAGAAAAGCTTCTTTTACTTCCTTAGAAGATTTTATTTTTAATAGCTTTCTAAAGGGAAAACGCATGGTCTTTTCTACTATAACTATAAACTATCTGTAGTTATTATAAGTAGTATAAGTTATAAGACTATAAAGTTTACTAGCTACATTATATAAGTAGGGATAATATTTATCTTTATTCTTACTGTAGGTACGTCTTTTACCTATAAATCTACCCTTAAGGTAAGCTTTATAAGTGATTTATATATTATTAGATAATATGTCTTTTATAATAGTATTTTTATTTATATGTTATAGACTAGAAGAGCCTATATAGCCTACTTAGTTATACTTTAACGTTATATTATTGTTATTAACAAGAGTTATAGTTTAAATCTTATTATAAGAGGGACTTTTTATAAGGGTATTTGTTACTATAGTAGTCCTATTAATCTTTATATTAAAGGAGTAAAGATTATACTTCTTAGTACCTATATATAGTACTTTCTGCTGCTTTTTAGAGTATAGTATAGGGTGTTTATAGATAATAAATATAACATTTAAGGTATTTAGTTAATATTAACTCAGAAGGTTTATACCTAGTTATAGTATGTATATAATATCTTTTAACATAATATTAATGTTATTATTAAAGATAAGGAATAAATCTCCTTTTCTTCTAGCAGTAATAGTACCTACTTTCCCCTAGTTTACCTTTATATTAACATCCGTAATATTAGAGAGTAAAGTAAGGTCTATTATTATATGTATAGCTATACTAGTGTCTTGGCAAAAGTTTATAGAATCTCCTTTCATTTTACTAAATAATCTAGCTTTAATTAAGCTCTTCTTAATTATATTACCTAGTGAAAGGATATCATTAGTTATTTTCTTCTTCTTAGTAGGAGAAAGGATTATATTTACGTTGTCCTAAATAATATCTTTATCTTCCTTATTATTATCATTAGTAATAGGCTTATTTAGATTTAAAGAATCTATATCTATAGTAATATTAATGTAATTATCTTCTTCTTTATTTTCATCTATAGATAGAAATTTAATTAAGTCAATAGTTTTTTTTTATTATTAAAGGCTTTTGTATTGTTTTTTCTTTTGTTCTTTTTATGTTGTTTTCTAGCGTTATTTTACTCCTTGTTTTTAAGGTAAAGGATAGAGACTTCATTAAATTTATATACTACTACTAAGGTATAGAGATCTAAGAATTATCTACTGCTTACATTATAGTTATATTAGTAATATCTAAAAAATCTTATTAGTTATTTCTATATATGTAAAGCACTTATAGTAGGGTATTAAAGACAATACTGATTAGCTTATTACCAAGGTTATTACTAAGTAAATAAGACGAGTTATCTAAGTCACTACTTATAAAACAAGGTTCTAAGTTATCTATAGAGGTAATAACATAAATAATATATTATTCTATTCTCTATTAAGTAAAAATTATAAATATGCAAATCGCTTACTTATATAACTTACCGTTATAGAGATATATACAATACAGCATATAGGTATATTTATAGTATAAGCTTCTTTATTCTAAGTTAGACTACTATACTAACGTTATTTCTTAGTTTAATAGTAATAAAGAGTATACTATGAATTGCTCTACAAAGTATTAAGCTTAGACTTAGTAAGCACGCTTTTCTATAAAACCTTTTAAAACTATAGAAGTATTAAAAGATATAGTACTACATAAATATTAAACCTCGAAAAGTCTCTAGATAGAAGGCCTACTAAAGAAAACTAATTAAAGTTAATATAGAGTCTATTAGATCTAGTAATTAATAGTAGTTATATAATAAGAGAATAAAAAGTATTAAGAAGCCTAATATATATATTATGCTCTATTCTTATACTATTAATTAAAGTATAGTAGCTTACTTTAAAAACATACTCTATTACAGGATTAGTATAATAAGAAATATCTTTACTATTAAGGTCTATACTGCTAAGGGCTATAGTTAGACCTCTAAACTTTAAAAGTTAAATCTTAAGAAGTAGAATTCTTAGGTATGTAGAGTTAGTAATAATAGAAGATCATAGAATTCTCCTATTAACTATTTATACCTTTACCCCCTAACGCTTATCCTATATCGCCTATCTCTACCTATACTAGTACGTTCTTATAGGCTATATAAATAAACTACCTAAGTAAAAGCTTTCACACTATTTAGACTGTTAAAATTAACGTAGGTAATAAGGCTCCTTCTTAGTCTAATCAATAACTATAGGGGGTAGTGTCTTAGTTAAAAACTACTTCCTAGCCCCTTTAGCTACTTTAAAAAACACCTTATCTATAGTATAGTTATACTTTTTATCTACTAGCTTTACTATAGCTCTAGCCTATAAGACTAGGTTAAAAGCCAATTAGACTACTATTTGCTTTCTACTATATACTATTAACACCCCTTAAGTCTATAGCTACTTATTCCTTTTAAGTAAACAAGATCTATAGACCTACTTAACTAGTTAAGTATAGCTAAGGTTATTATAAGTCTAGACTAACTCTACTACTAAAGTAAGTACTCTTTGTATAAACCTAGCTATCTCCTTAATAAGGTTATATTACTACTAAGATAGGTATTCTTATTAAGTATATATATTACTTACTATAGTTATAAAACTATCTATTACTTTCTTTAACTTCTAATAGATATATAGTATACTTTTTAAAGATAACTATTATCTATTAATGTTTTATTATAGTAGGGTTTAGAGATATACTCCATACTTACCTTCCTACTAAACACTTAGAATAAAGAAGCTTATACTATAAAACATGCCCTTATACTTTATTGCATATATCTTATAACTATAAGAGATATAAGTAAGAGGTTTGCATATTCATAATCTCTGCTTAATAAGGAATAGAATAACATACTACTTTATTATATTACCTCTATAGGTAGCTTAGAACCTTGTTTTATAAGTAGTAACTAGTATAACTAGTCTTATTCACTTAGCAATAACCTTAGTAATAAGCTAATCACTATTTCCTATAATACCCTACTATAAGTATATTATATGTATAGAAATAACTAATAGATATATTCAGATATAGCTAAGATAACTATAATACAAGTAGAAGATAATTTACAGATCTCTATACCTTAGTAGTAGTATATAGGTTAGAGAATTTCTCTATCCTTTACCTTAGGATTATTGTTGTAATTATTGTATTTTAATACACTATTCTACTACTTATATCTTCCCTACTTATTAACACATGATTTCTACTCTTACTTATTAATCTACTTAATTACATCTTACTTAAACTACTTTCTAGAGGATAATGTAAGGGGTAAAAGGATATGTCTTAGTATATTAGAATACTAAAGTAGTAATTATACTCTTAAAAGCCTACTTCTAGACCTCTTATATAAAGATAAAGAACTCTAGCTTTAAGATACTAGTATAACTATCCTAGATAGTAGTCTTTACTACTTATGTATAAGAATACTTAAGTAGCTAAGAAACTATAATATTAAAAGGTTATAAAAGATATATAAAATAAGGTAGAAATCTAACTAGGATAATATTATTATCCTTATAGAAAGCTTATTATTTATAGAATCTCTATAAGAAATCTTTATAATACTATTTCTTAAGCTCTTTAATATTATACAATTAATATACATAGTAAGTACTACTAATTATAAGGAATAATAGTATAACTCTACTACTAATAGAAATAGCTTTAATTACTATAGTAGACCTTTAGTTAGTTAGGATACTAAAGTAGGATTTTATTTTCTTTCTTATAATACCTTCTTAGCTTTTTCCTAACTCTAATTATAAAGCCTATATTATCTATATTTTAGATATTAGTATTCTAAAGTCTATACCCTTTAAGAGTACTTTTAACTAAGTTTAAGTATATGTAATAGGATTCTTTATCGTTTGCTATCTTTCTAAATATACTAAGTACTATATCCTTAATTATAAAGTAGTTATAATACTTAATAAAATAAGCTACTTAATTTATACCTACTATTAGTACTTATATACTAGAGATAGGGTTCTAACCTTTATAGAGAAGTTAGTTAGTAGTATTATAGATAAGCCCTTCTTATGCTTATAGGTTTATATAGTTAAGCCTATTTATGTAAAAGTAAAGTATTTATTCTTAGTTATCTAATAGCTTAGTATTAGTAATAGCTAAATGCTTTAGAGACCTTTAGCCTTAAAGTTAATTATAGAGCTATAGTTATAGTATATTAAATACTTAAGCTACTATTATAATTTTAAGATTCTTATTGCTAAAAATACCTTTCACTATCTCCTAGAGATAATTCTCTACCTTTTTATTGCACTTTTCTATAGTTAAGCCTATTATTTTATTAAAAATAGTATAGGAATAATATCTACGTATTTATTTAAGTAGTTTGTTTATGTAGCCTGTAAGCACCTACTAGCGTAGCTAGAGGTAGGCGAAACAGAACAAGCATTAGGGGGTGTAGGGAATAGGTTAAAGGACTTATAAAACTAGCATGCGTGTTCGAATTTATGTATAGACGCGTTATTTAATTACAAACGCTGCTTACGCAGCAGAGTATAAAGAGATCTTTACAAGATCTTTACATTAGGCCATATATAGGCTAGAGACATAGAATATAGGGGGTTTGAATTAGAGGCTTCTGAATTACACACAATCTATATTCATTAAACTCTAAGAACTATAACAGCATCTTCAGGCTGCTCTAGCTACGCCTGAGCTAGTCCTAGAACCCAGCTGAAATTCATAACCCTGTTGCGCCCCCTATGCGCGCCCCCTCTTTCGCCTGTTTCCTTCATTCCGCATATTCTTCCTTTTCTCCCTCTTCTTCCATTTCATCGCACGACATTAACTCCCTTTGGATGCCCTTAAGGCTATCTATTAAATACTGTAGCCATGTCAAACAGTTCCATTCTATTGTGAAGCATTCATCAGACTTAATTATCTATTTATTACCTATAATGTAATTATAAGCCTCGCGCTAGACTAAGAAAGGAGTAAGAATGCTTACTATAAGCTAAAAGTACAGCTTCATCAGCTTTTAATGCATCTGTTGTTCTACCATACTCTACCCTATAGTAAACTTAGTAAGTGAAAATCTTTATAAATAAAACTTAAGGACTTTACTACTTACTGTTATGTTAACGTTAAAGTATGCCTTAGACTATCCTATAGTGCTGTACTTAGACGCTATTCTGTGTTAAAGCCTGTATAAAGCATTTCTTTACTAACGGTCTAATATGTTGCCTTAAACGCATCTGCTAAGTCTGCAGTTTTACTGGTGACAAGAGCCACGTGATTGCAGCTAGTCTCATTCATAATAAATCTTTAAGCTTTAAAGAACTTAGCCTTATCCTTAGTAAGTAATTGTGTATAAGACATAAGATAATAGTATATGCTACAAGCAGGATTCTTAACTACGTCCTTAAGAGCCTGCTAAGCTACCCCTGAATAGTTATCTATAGGAGTATTAGTTAAGTGTGCTACTATATGTTTACTAGTCTCTATAGATAATAGCTGAACAGCAGAATGTATAGTAAGGGTAAGATAGATGAAAAGATAATAAGGTTTTATAATAATACTATAAGAAGTTTATAAAACAATTATGTTAGCTAGTAATAATTGTACCCTTTTATTATAAGGGACTAGAAAATATAGAGATATATTAGTATTAAAGTAGAAATTATGTGATAAAAGTAGGGAAAATGTAAGTAGTATAGTAATATAATAAAGTAATAGATAGAGTTAATTCTTCTAGGGTTAATAATAAGGAGTTCCTCTAATATATATACTACTACTAAGGTATAGAGATCTATAAATTATCTACTGCTTATATAATAGTTATCTTAAAGATATCTAAATATACCTCTTAGTAATTCTATAGATTAAAGTACTTATAGTAAGTTATTAAAGGAAATAGGGATCTACTTATTACTAAGGTTATTACTAAGTAGATAAGGTTACTAGTAAATTACTAGTGTACTTTTAGTATTTTACTAATGTCTAATTTCTTCTAGAAGGCAGCTACTACTGTTGTAAATAACGGCAATATGTCGCATAAGACACACAGGAAAGTAGGTTCAGGCGTAAATGCACGGATCCCCTCAGGCAATATCAGGTACATTAAATAAATAGATCCAGCCACCCAAAAGTAGGAATTTCCATTTCAACCACATATTGGCTAGGGATGAGAACACAGGGGTTAGAATCAGGATCTTCCTAGTTACACACACACATCGGAATATGCCTACGAATTGCTACCTAATTGTCGTATAACTGTTACTTAATTAACCCTATTACTTTTAATAACTACAGCCACTAAAGCTACTATAGCTACTATAGCTATACTCTTAGTTAGTTATTAGTAGGGGTAGTCTTAGCCTATCTTAACCTAAAGCATAGTATAGGAAGTAGGGTAGGGTAGACTATTCTAACCCTCCCTAACAAAGCTATTTTAGAACTACATTAATTACAGTTTAAATTACAGTAAAAAAGGTGTTTTTACATGGGCTATACAATATAAATTAAGATATAGTAGTAAAGATAGCTAGCTACCTTCCTAAATAGGTTAGAAATAAGTAGAATACTAAAAGTATACTATAAATTTACTTACTACTAGTAGATAAGACTAGTTATTCTAGTTACTATACCTTCTTAAGTATATTAAAGGTTAATATAGTATATTATAGAGGCCACTATTAGCTAGTAATAACTAAAGTTCTTACTACTAATATATTTAATAAGTGTATATGTTTTCTTGCCGTGTCGATGGGCTAGTAGTAGGGTAGCGTGAGGGGGAAGGCAGCGTTAGCTACGCCTCGATCTGCGTGTTCTGCGGCCTCTAGAGCAGGTCGCTGGCGTCGTTCTTATTGACGTTGTACGCCGAGATGGGCGAGCGCCTCGGTTCCATGATGTCGTCCATGATGAAGGCGTCGAACTGCACGATGAACGACTCCATGATCTCGTTGACGAGGTCTAGGTACGGCACCGGCGCCTCCGTGTTCTCGCGCGTCAGGTCCAGCGCTGTGCCCTTGGTCTTGCTGTCGTCCATGTCCACAGGCACCATGGACGCCTTGAGGTACTGCACCAGGTCAACGAAATAGGCTGCCGGGCTGTAGACGGTGCCCTATTCTTCCGTCAGCGCCTCGTCGTTGCCCCCGAACAGCCTGTCGAGGTTGACCTGGTTGAGGCCAAGCCGCTGCGCAATGAGCCTCATGTCGTTACGCTTGATCGATGCTGACTTTCGCCCGTCGATAATGGGCTAGTTGTCGCGTATGATGTCGACGGTGGAGAGAAGAAGGTTGGTGTACTTGACGACTGTGTTGACAGCTGCTGTGTGAACCTTGCGCGCCTCGGCCTCGCTAAGCGACACCAACGCCGCTGAGCGCATAAAGGCGCTGGCTGACACAGAGGCTACAGCCGCGGCCGATGTGAGGTTGAGCTTGGAAAGAGCCTCAACCGACTCCGCCGAGGGGGCGATGCTGTTGATCCTGCGGAGCTGCCTGATCTGCTTGTCTATCACTGGGTACGAAGAGTCTTTGCTATTAGGTACTGTTGTCTAGTTGCTGTTAAGGGGCGCAGCTGCTATTAAAAGACTGGGCTTCTCCCTTAGTTAAGCCCTGACCTCGTTCTAGATAGACTTATTAGGTATATAAACCCTGCCGCTGTGGACAAGACCAGCGACTAGGGCCCTAGGGTGAGCCTTGTATAGCTTCTGCGAGAGCACTGCTGCCCTTACCTTGACGTTCTCCTTAGCGCTATGCTCCTGAATTGCTGTCTAGAGGGATGTAGGATCCACATAGTAGTACGCTAGATTATTAAGTCTTTTAACTTGCATGTCCTTGTCCGCAATGGCTACTAGCATAGCGTTATTATCTAAGGCCTGCGCCGCCAAGTTTGCTAGCTTAATGTATGTAATGTTGGTTTTAGAGAGCGAGGCGCCCTCCTGTTTACCTATGAGGCTACTAGCTGCCCTGTTGATGACCTGGGAGGCGGTGGCGCTGTTAGAGATAACAGCATTAGATTATGACTTGAGGGTTGACACCTTACAGCTAATATCCCTGAGGATGGGTTTGATGGCTGTGAGGCGTTAGGTTAGGCCTAGGGTTTAGGAAGCTAATGCGCCCTAAGACGACAGCGCTGCAGACTGTGAGGGGAGGGAAAGGAGAGCCATGGTGATAATGTTTGGGGAATGGCTTGATAAGTAAGGAAACCAATAGGTTAGATGGTGAAAGTGTGAGGTTAAAAGGCTGCTAGAATTGTCTTGTCCTGTTCTGTTCGTGAGATATTAACTAAGTTCTCTACCAGCATAAGGGAATATAGCCCCCATTCAACGACGACACTCTAGTTAGAGTACGTACGGCAAGGCGCCTTCTCTAACACAAAGCCTCTCAAGGTGTAGCAAGCTTACTTCCTATCTTTTAGCACACCGAGAGCGCTCGTGCAACCTTGCGGATCATCCAATTGGATACCGATGGCTAAGACAGGTCGTTATATAGTGACGCATAGTAAGAATCGATGGAGACACGCTATTTGATGGGCATAAGTGTTGAAACGCTTTGGCCGCGGCTCTTCTAGTGAAGTAGCTTTTGATAACGGGCCTAGTCCGCCCGCAAGCGGGACTCTGATTATAGGGTTGATGATGAGCGGGCGGCCTCTTTTGCCAGCTTCATGTTTTTCCAGGGGCCCGAGATTCGGGTAACTAGCATGAGACTCCCTCCATCCAGCATACCAGACAGCCGCAGCTGGGCCGCGGCTCTAAGCTATTGTGGTCCTGGAACGGACGTTTTCGGTATCGTGCTGGCCAACGTGTGTTCGTCTCAGCCGCGGGCGGGAGCGGGAGGGACAGGAGCATGGCCACTTCACTGTTCACATTCGGTATTTCGTGTGTCAGGTAGTGTTCGGCTGCCGCGCATGTTGATATCCACTGGCGCCTCTCTCCCGCGCAGCAACTTGACGATGCTTGTATTGCTAGCAAAGTATGCATCCCACTCATAGAGCCCACAATAACAGAAGACAAGACCAAACTCGGTATGTAGATCTCGGCCAGCGGATGGATCGAGCAAGTTTCTTGGACTGTATAGAGCCTTTTGCGCTTCCCAGTCACAGTTTCCGGGCAGGGAAGGCCACTCTCGGCAGTGCATGAAGACTCTGGCTACAGACGCTGGATTTCCTGCGCCCGGGGCTGAAGGATTCGGGCTCATGTTGTTGCTCATGATGAGATGGTGAAATCGAGCCGGTTGAGTGTTGCTGAATCTTATTGACTCCCAAGATAAAGACAAGGAAAGAGTTGCATGCTAGGAAGACTGGATAGAAAGCACGGTGAAGGCGGAAAAGACTAAGAGACTCCAGAGGCCGTATTTGTATGGATAGGTTCATGGTAGTATCGATGCGATTGATGCTTCTGGATGCCGTCCAGCCTAGGTTCCATTCGACACATAACCGTTTAATTCAAGGCTGCCGTTCTATCTTAATCAACTTTCGAAAAGCCCTTGGGGGCTGTGCGTGACTCCCGGCCATGCACATGTATGATCATTTTTCTATTGGCAACCACCAGCCTGATCATTTCTACATTTTTACACGCCAGCCTCGTCATTTCAATGGGCAAGCTGACCTTAGGTTAAATCATTACTAAATGCAGTAGGGTTACATTTCTCCTCGCCACCGAACGATGAGAGCCTTGGCGGAACAGCCACGGCGCTTGATGGGCCGTTGAGGGCACGATGCGCGATTTGATCGTTGCATGTGGTCAGTGGAGGAGGCCCAGTGGGGGCCGGGCCGGGGGCCGGGATGGGGGCCGGGCCGGGAGCCCGACTGCGGCCGACTAAGCCCTGCTCCGGTAACTTTCGCTCAAGCTTGCTTTAACCCCCCTTAGCTTCAGCGTCCAAAGTCTATTTTCACGTACTTCCTAAATCAACAAGAATGTTCTTTCCAAAGCAGAACCCAGCTCTGCGCCAGCCCCCTCCATGTAACTATCGACGAAGCACTCTCCAATGACAACAAAGCCGTCCACGACCCCGTCCCCGGCCTCGCACCTCCGCAGCACGACAGGAATGCTGCACCCAAACAGCACGCACATCAGATCCCCCTTTCTCGCCCTCTTGGGCGCCAGGCCAATGTGCCCGTCGCAACCGACCATGAGACGTAGGGACATCCTGCCAACGGTGTCGACGAGCCTCCCAAAGACCGAGTCGTGGACGAACTCGGCCTGGTTCGGCAGGGGCCTCACAGGCATGTCCCCGTCCTGTCCCACGTCGTCGCGGCGGCGAGCCTCGACGCTGTTGCGCGTGATGCTTTTAAAGGTTTGTTTGTGGATAAGAAGACGGCGCGTCCACTCGAACCACTCCTTGAACTCGTCCGCCACGAGGTCTAGCGAGTCCTCCAGACGGAGCTCGCAGAGTCGGATAAAGTCGTCAAAGAAGGCCTCCTCCGGCGCGGCGTACTGCAGGTAGCGGTTCTCGCGGTCGAGGACCAGCGCCTTGCAGATCTTCCTAAGTATCTAGATAGCCAGACAGCCAGAGAGTTCCTCGTCTGGCGATGATGACGATGATGATGACGATTCTACATTGTTCCGGTGGGAGCTCTAGATCAAAAGAGCATTCCTAGACCTGCCTAGCCTGTCAATCGTGTCAATCACAGTCCCCCGCGTGAGGAGCGCCCGCCCCTCGAAGGCGTACTCAGCCTCTCTACCACCAGAAGCAGAGTAGACAGCCGGCTCGCCGGTGTTTTCCAGGCTCAGCGGTGGCCTCATGTTCCCAATGTGCGTCTTTGAGCCCTGGCTGGCCATAAGGGGAGCAACCAAGGTGTTCATTCCGAGCCGCCAGTCATGCACCCATGACGGCAGGGAAGAAATCTTACTGCCGTTGTTGCTGCTGCTGCTGCTGCTGCTGCTGCCGTCGTCGTTGTATACAGAGGCAAAGCATATAATGTCCAACGACTTGTGATGCTCGATAAAGGCCCAGGTGTAGTGCAGATAGACGTCCTCGATGCTGTGCGCGTAGCTGAGTCCTGACGCGCAGCAGGGAGCCGTCGGTGGAGAGCGCCCTCAGCCCGTAGAGCCGGTCCCGGTCATCGGTGGCGTCGCAGTGGGAAAAGTACGCGGCCAGCGCCGGGAGGGATAGTGACATCTCCCTGCCCGGCCTGTTGTTGCTTTTCGCAATCTTATACAGCATCCACAGCCTCCTCCGGTTGAACCCATAGGTGAAGCCCGGCGTCTCCTTGAAGCCACTCCAGGGACACTTGTCTGCAGCCCACAGCGCCCGGCACACCACTGTGGCACTGTCCGGCTGACGCTTCGCCCGCCGCACCATAGGGACGCGCTGTCCGGGATGATAAACTCCTGGATTGTCCAGACTCGCGTCCACCACTTGCGGAGGAAGAAGTTCTTGAGCGCCTCCCACTGCGCGTCGTGGCCTCGGAACCGGTCCAGCACCGGCCGAATCCCCACATCGCTGTGGCCCTGTAGCTTGATCTTGTCCAAGGCCCGGATAAACTCGACGGCCAAGTCGCTATCGTGGGACTGCTCGCTAAGCCACACGACGGCCTTGCAGGCACGCCGGTAGATCTGCTGCATGAGCCGGACCTGCTGATTCTGCTCCTCGAGGTCCCTCTGGTTGATGCAGATCGAGTCGATCCACCACCAGGTGCCGTCTAGGAGCATACCCCTGGACTGCAGCGCCTGCATGAACGTGTGTACCGAGCCGAGGATTGGCAGCCGTTGGTCCCCAATCGCGAGTGCGTGGGTTTTCGCAAAGTCGTACTGGTCCAACATCCACGTGTAAGACAAGGACTGGTAGGCGGGCATCGAGTCGTCGAGTGTGAAGATGAACAAGTCAGCTGCCACAGCATCGTCTCCGTCGTGGAGGAACTTGATCAGCCGGATCTGGTCATCTCCGACGGGCTTGTAGCCATATTCAGTCTCGTCACCCATTACCGCGAGCCTAGATGAAGCCGGTACCGATAGAAGACTGTAGACAGTGGTGAGCGAGAAAATAGGCCGATCTTCTTCATGGCTGTGACAACGTCCCCATGCTATATTATGTACGCCCAGGTCGTGATCATCGCGCCCGGGGTGGGGTCAGCAGATGTCTTCGAAAGTGTGGTGTTGGGGAGAGAATGCTATTATGCTCATTGGTCTTTGGACTTGCCGAGAGTGACAATGCCTCGAATGCTGCAGTGTACAGGGTGCGCATGGCTGTCGCCTGAAATATATTGGCAGATCCATTTGAGCGCGTAGGAATAATCTAAGAGTTTTATATATAGTAAAATATACCCTACAGTATCTTAAGACTTATCTTTAGCTATAGTAGGGGTAGAGGTAGGAGTTAGAGTGGGAGTAAGGGCTAAGGCTGTAGTAGCTGTTTCCTTGTCCTTATCTGTCTTCTTAGGCTTACAGCCCTAGACTCTGTAGCTGAAGGAGGTTAGCTAGGCTTAGCTAGGTTAACTAGAAGGTTTGTTGCTAGGAACTTATACGTTATAGTACGTATAAACTCTAATCTTCCTATGCTTGTTCCTGATATAGGTGTAGAATACCTTTATATCTTCTAGGCTCTAGTCTAGTACTTAAGTGAATAAACCTAGCAAGACTACTTTAATACTACTTATAGTGGATTCTAGACTCTAAGAACTAAGTTCTCTTAGTTTCTTATCCTTAAGCTATAGGTTAATAAACTATATTCTCTTTTTCTCTTTAACGTCTATAAAGCTAGTATCCTTTAGTATCTACTTAAAGCTAGTAGCTATAGTAACTAAGCGTCCTAGCTTTTCTATAGCCTTAATAAGTAGATTTATCTATTTTAAAGGTACGTAGTCCTCACTTATAGTCCTATCTTAGTAAAATAGTAGAAAAATATTATCTTAAAACTTAATATAACTACTTAGCTTAAGGTTTCTAACTTAGTTAGTAAAATAAACCTATTATTAGTAATAGCTATACTTACTTATATATTTTAGCAATTATATCTAGCTAGCTCTTAAAGCTTATAATTATATCTTTAAATAAGATAAAGTTAAAAGGTTCCTTTAAAGTTTATTCTTTTTCTATATTATCTAGCTTAAAACTATAACTCAGAGGTACGCTATACACTATTATTAGCTAGTTTTATAATAGCTTAAATTTGAAAAGTACTTATAAGTCTAGCTAAATTAAGCTAAGGTTAACGCTAAGTACCTATATAAAGGTTAGCTACTTACTTAGTCTAAACTATACCTAAATAATATATAATTACTTCTAAGTATTTTTTACTAGAATATAAGTAAGGCTATATAATAAATAGAAGGAGTATAAATTATTATTGTTGTTATCTTCTAGCTTAGTATTCTAGAGCTAGCTAAGAGATAGAGTAAGGGATATATATATCCTACCCTTACGTTACTTAAGTTAATATTAGTAGTAGATTGTATTCTACTTATGTCTTATAGTAGCCTTATAAGGGGTATTAGTAGAATCCTAACCTTATTATAGGAACTAAATAGGGTATACTATAATCTAGTGTAATAGTTATATACGTTAAGTTGTAGATTAATAATATAGAGGAGGTATTAGAGATATAGGTAATATAGATAATTATAGTAATAATAGGTGAGGTAATAGTAGGCTAAGCTAAATTAGGAGGTATCTACCTACTATTAAAGGACTAGGGGTACTTTTACGCTATCTAAGAGGAAGTCTAGCTTGATCTAAAGATTACTTTTTCTAAAGAATAAGGAGAGGTAGAAGTAGAGGTAGAGGTATATAATACATTAACCTAGAGGTAACATAAGTAAGACCCTATATAGCGTAAGTTAATATAGCCTCTTAAATAAAAGTAAATATTAAGTATAGATATAAGAAGAGGAATATATAATAGACTATTATTAACTACTTTTTATAGTAATCCTTATACCTAGAGATAGTCTTAGTAGGATCTCTATTACTTATAAAGTCTATAGGATACTTTTAATAATTGTATTAAGAGTAGAGCTAGAGAATAGGGTTATTAGATAGCTTTAATAGACTTATAGGGCTTAGAAGATCGTCTAGTAAGCTAGTAGATATAGTAGCTATAATAAATAGGTTAGTAATACTAACAATATAATAATAGGATTAATAATATTAATAATAAGGATATTATTATCCTTAATCTTAAAGATAGTAAAAAAGTATAAAAGTAAAAAAATGAAATGTAAAGTAAAGTATTATAAAGGTTTAGGTAGGAGTTATTAGGTAGGAGTTTTTAAGTAGTATAGGTAGCTATATTATATAAGGAAAAAGTTAGAGGTAAAAATAGAATAAATTTTAACTTTTAAAAATTAAGTAATAAATATAACTAAACTAATAATTAGAAATTCTAAATTAAACTATATTTACTAAGATATGATTAGGTAGAATGATGAGTAAGAGTGGAAATCACGTGTTAATAAGTAGGGAAAATGTGAGTAGTAGAATAGTGTATTAAATGCAGTTATGAATGCGATAATAATTCTAAGGTAAAGGGTAGAGAAATACTCTAGCCTATATATTACTACTAAGGTATAGAGATCTATAAATTATCTTCTGCTTACATAATTGTTATCCTAGTTATATCTGAATATACCTATTAGTTATTTCTGTATTTATAATGCACTTATTGTAGGGTATTAGAGGAAATAGTGATTAGCTTCTTACTAAGATTATTACTAAGTAAATAAGACTAGTATACCTAGTCACTACTTATAAAACAAGGTTCTAAGCCACCTATAGAGGTAATATAATAAAATAATATATAATTCTATTTCTTATTAAGTAGAGATTATAAATATATAAACCTGTTACTTATATCTCTCATAGTTATAAAGATATATATAATAAAGCATAAGGGTATGTTTTATAGTATAAGCTTTTATTCTAAGTTATTTAATATTATAAAAAGTTATTTCCCTCTTTACTATATTTTTTATAATAGGTTACTATATATTACTAGGGGGGCTCTACCCCCCCTAGACCCCCCTACCCTCTAGGGGCCCTCTAGGGGCTACTACATAAGGCTTTCTACTATATAGAGCCTTTTACCTCTAGTAGTATTACCTCTAGTAGTATTCTTAAGTATAGTCCTATAGACTATATATATATATTAAGTAAGTTCTAAGTAGATTTCAAGTAAGTAATAGTTACTACTTTAGAAAGTATAGACTATAAATAAAGTAAATACTCCTAATTAGTTACTAAATAGCTTTTAGCTTTTATTAGCTAATAGTAGGATAGTATTTTAACTAATAATAGGACAGGATTTAGACTAATAGTAGTATCTTAGCTATTCACTAGCGCTAAATCGCAGCCTATTAAAGGAAGCTCTACGTTAATACTCGATTATAAATCTCGTCTTTAATGAACGCTTCGCGAATTAAGTAGTTAGTTATTAATGTGAATATTAATAAAGCCTCTCCGTCACGTTCCGTCCATTATCCCTTATATCTCTCAATAGCAAGAAGGCTTAAAGACCCCAAAGGCCACGCCGGAGATCGGTGTGATATCAGTCCGTCTATATTAGCTATAACTCTACACTAGAACCTTAATAGTTTTAATGTCTGATAGTTAATCATTCTTGCACCCGATTTCTTTCGCATGTATCTATCTATACGTGTCAGTGGAAAACTCATAAAAACATATCAGTAATCATGGAAGGTAGATAACAACGAAAAAGCCTCGTATAAGGGGATGATTCTCGGTAGGGGTAACGGCAGTTCCGGCACTCGTCGGGCCCGGGCCGTGGTACGTTAATGCCGACGGCTTGTCGGCTCGACGGAAAGCCCGTAGCGCGTTAAGTAGTCCTTCCGTCCGCCTATGCGGCCAACCACAGCGTGACTACACACCCAAATAAACGACCAGCGTGCTCGTGCGACGACGTAATAGGTACTATAGTATATTAAGCAAGTTCTATGTCTATATCAGATACTTCTTGCCTTATAATTATTCTTTTTGATGGTTGCTTCCACGCAGTAGTGAAACAGTTAGCGTGAATAGACAACCTAACTAGGTCAGCACTTACAAATTCCCTAAGTGCGTGAATTACTAGTGATTAGATCAGCTTGATTGCGGAGATTCTGAATAGGGAATAGGGTAATCTTTACCTACAACTATAATACCTAGGGGTTTTAGTTATTATTCTGCTGCGCTAAAAACCTCCTCCTTATAGAGGGGATAAAAAAATAGGGTTTCTACTAGGAAAATAGGCTTTCTAGATAGTATAAAGTATAGTAGTTTATAAAGTTTATTAATAAAAATATATACTATAAGGTTATGTTTTTTAGTTTCTTAAATTATTAATTTTTTACTTAAATAAGTATATACTTTTATTAGTTTAGTGATAGAGCTACTATACTCTACACTATCTAGAAACCCTATTCTCTTAGTAGAAACCCTATTTTATTACCCCCTCTATAAGGAGGGGGTTTTTAGTATAGTAGAATAATAACTAAAACCCCTAGGTAATCACTAATAACTTATTTTCTAGCTAAATGTTTGGATCGCCGACTGGATTCTGGAGTATGAGTGGAGATAGCAGACGATGTGGGCTAATTATGTTATACAGATCTAACTCCGTTAGTCTTGGCATATTACGACCGCTGTCAGAAGCACCTTTCGGCCGCGATTTCTTCCCTCTTCACAACTAAATAAGACAAATTACATCATCAACAGTGTAGTTGATTAATTGATTAACCTTTAGCTCCAAAATAAACCTCGTCGGTTCTGAAGAGATGTATGTTAGCATAGCCATTTTCTAACTACCCCTGTCAAAAGTAGTAGCTACTAGCCACCCACACCTACATGACGGACGGGACAAAGATAGCTTTAATTAACAGACTGGCAGCAGCATTGTGTCAGTAATGTGTTTCTCTAGAGTTTTGTGTTAGAGTACGCATCAGTAGTTATGCTACTTGCGTGTCAGTGCACAGAACCAGGATTATCTACTAATACGTTAACGGAATACACAAGTGAACGATCCACTTTTACTACCTTCATACAACAGGGCCTGATTAGCAACACTGATAACTTGACGTTATGAGCATGATATCCCCTTGTGACGTTATGGATAGGGTTAAAAACGAATTTTATGCTACGCTATACCTATTTCAGTACTAAAACGTATTATCTGAGTTTACCTCTGCATAAAGTCTAATTTTGCTACATACCTCATATAAAAAGGACTTTCTACTGCTAACGATAAGGCTAAGGCGTAGTTTTTTCCTTATTTCCCTATACAAACCCTTATTTCTATTATAAAGTAGAAATAAGGATAACGTATGATATCTTACCTCTGATATCTCTGCCCTCTGCCTAGCCCTCTACCCTCTGCCCTGCTCTCTACCCTCTGCCCTCTGCCCTGCCCTCTGCCCTCTGCCCTGCCCTCTGCCCTCTGCCCTCTACCCTCTACTAGGCCCTCTGTTTGTCTCTAGAGGGCAGAGGGCAGAGGGTAGAGGGCAGAGGGCAGAGGGCAGAGGGCAGGGCAGAGGGCAGAGGGCAGAGGGCAGGGTCCAAGTCTTGTAGCTGTCATTTAGGGGTACAAAGGTGTAATTAGACTTCTGCTTAGCAGGATTATCTAATCACTCAAGTCACTAGTTATCAGAATACCTTTGTTAACGTCGAGTTAACGTTGTTGTCGATCAGGCCCACAATATATAAGTCAGCATACCCGCTAACGTACATGCACAGTGAGCGGGCCAACATAGTGAGCAGGTATCAGGCGACAGCTTGGCAGCCAGCAATAATGTGTATATTAGTCTATTCCTGCTAAGCGAGTGAGGTGTTGTTGTTAACACGTATTTCTAACCTTAAACAATAAACAGAACAAGGTTTCAAGGCTATAAAGCCTATATCCCTTACTGCAATAGGGAATCGAGTATGGGTTGAATGCATGACTCGGATATACAATGTCTAGGTCTAACAGATAGTTAGTTTTGCAGTAGTTAGTTGTATTGTTGAAATGGCAAAAGATGGGTGTGGGCCCACTTGTCTTGTTACTATTCCCCTTGCTAGCGCACCTTATATTTCAACATGTATCTCCTCACGAGGTTTTAGCCTCTTACAACACCTACATTGTGATTTCTGGGAAACGTCAGCTACCCTATGTCGTGCTAGCGTCGGAATTTTTGCCATACAAAATAAAACGTCGCCTACCTAGCTGATGCTGATAATAAGAGTTAGGATGTTATATAAGGTTGAAGGGTTCTTCGACTTACCGGCTTAAGTAACTACTTAGACGATCTAGTCCGCAGATCCACCTAGCGACCTATGAAACCCGGTTTGCATCCTATCTGATAACGAGACCGAATATGATTAGCAACGGAGATGTTTCGGGTCACTTGTCGACTAGCGAGGCCTCTAGCATAAGTAGTGTTGGCAACGGCGATTATAGGTGGACAGGTAAAGAGAGCTTGATGATTCTATCTGCTTCTTCTTTTATATTTGCCTCCCCTACATTCCCTAGGGCAAAAGCTTTAGCAGGAAACAAAACAAATTACGACTCAATGTGTAAGCTTATTCATCCTTATAGCACACTACGTTTCTATTCTCATTCAACCTAAAAATCAAAGGCATGCTGCTGCACCCTGTTTACCTATTAAGGGGAAACAGACTTAGGACATAAAAAGCTAGGCTAGTTAAAAGTGCTTCACAAATAGTCACTACTAAGTTAAGATACGTAAGACATAGGTCCACAAGCTTAGGTAGGTTAGGTAGGTAAGAATTACATACTATCTACCCTCCTATTAACCTTACGTAATAACGCCGACTCTTACTTTAAGCTTAAGATAAAGTACAAGGAGCTTTTAGCCCTATCCTACAAGCGTGGTGAAATGAAAATGCAACTTCATACATCCCCTCTATAGATAAAGCTAGAATTCTATTCTTAGTATTGTTAGAAATGAGGGTGTAGTTAATAGGGGGTCAAAAGTACGTATATTGATCGATCTAGTGATGTATGCTTATGCGTGCCTATTATGCCCTGCTGTCTGACTTAGCCCTTAAGAACCCCTTTCCTAGGCGCCTAAGGCCTCTACAAAGCCTATTGCTTAGGGCTTAAACCTATAGTAATTACTCTACTAGCGTTAAGTAGCTACTAAGTAGCTGCTAAGCAGCTAGGCTGTGCTAGCTAATATATCCTATCTCTATTATACCTATTATACTTATACCTTACTTTTAATATACCCCCTTAGGGAAGGGCTTATAGTAAGCCTCTATAACTCTAAAGGGTAGAAGCTAAAGCTCTTGCTAGGCTTTTCCTACTCCTATTAAGTGTATAGTAGGAGGGAGATTATAGGCTCTTTTAGTGCATGCGTATAGTATGTATTTTTTGTATATAGGCTAAAGGAGATTACAAGCTTCTTTACCTTATATAGGGGTTAAACCTATAACCTTAAGAGATTATAAGCTTCTTTAGTATACTTATAGGGTACGCTTAAGTATATTATTTTTAAATTTATAAACGTTATTATAGTTAAAGAACTATAGACTAACTAGCTAATCTTAGATAGATACCTTTAACTATAGTTAGGCTAGTAAGGGTATTATAGTTAGTAGACTATAGCTAGGCTAGCTAGTCCTTATAGAGTATAGGAGAGTAGTAAAGCTAGCTAAGCCTAGTAGACTATAGTAGGGCTAGCTAGTTAACTCTATATATATATCTATAACTACTCTATATTATATAAAGGAGGTTATAAGCTCTTTTCCTATATATATATACAGTATAAAGGAGATTATAGGCTCTTTTATCTTTTACCCCCTAAGTAGCTACTATATTATTAAACTATAGCTTAACTAGCTAGTCTTTAGTTAATACTTTATCCTATAGTAGGGCTAGTAAAGTCTTTATTATTAGCAGACTATAACTAAGCTAGTATAATCCTTACTATTAGATCTTTCTTACTTAGTAGCTAGTATTAGCTACTACTACTAGTTACTTTTACTACTTTTACTTTATAAGTGCTATTATTATTTCTAAGCGCTCTAGGTACTTTTATATACTCTAGAAACGTTATCCTAAAGGCTATTTTAATCCTAGTTAGTAGGGCTAAAAGTATCTCTATATACTTCTAGAGTAAGTAACTACTCTTCTTTAAGCTTATCCTTACTATAATACTCTTATTACTTACTTATAAGCTTAATTACTTCTTATGTATTACTTATTATTACTAAGATTATAATAGTACTATTCTTAGTATCCTTTTTAGTTTATAGATAGTAGGTGTATACTTACTAGAATAAGTAGTTACTTAAAAGCAGTTTAATAATATCTTTAAGCTAGTAGTAAGGGTATTAAGTAATTAGGATATTATTAGCCTTTACATAATAGAGGGTGTTTTCCTATGCTAGGAGCTATCTCTATAGCCCCTATGTGTTAGAGAGGGAGTGCTAGGTACCTTAGGTGCTTTAGGCGCTTTAAGCGCTATTTTAGAGGATATTTTTATATATTATCTACGCTCTATTACGTCTTTTAGCTAAGCGCTTAGCGATATAATTCTTAAGCTCCTTTACCTATTAATTAAGTAGTTAATTAAGCTTATAATAGTACTCTAAGAGCTTAATACTAATAGTCTCTCTAAACTAGTCCTATAGTAAAGTATACTTTTGTATATATATCTTATACTCCTTTAGCTAGTTATTATATTCGCTCTTATACTTCTTATATAGTAGGAGGTTACTTAGAGATAGCTTATTAATTACAGTAGCCTAAGGGCTATTAGCTTTAAGGCTTAATAGGGTACCTTAATTAGCTAATAGTAGTAGGCTCCCTACAGGCGCTACTTTAGGCACTACTCTAGGCATACTAGGCGTGTAGTATTTTAAGTAGTCTTATAGCGTTAGGTATGTAAGCTGCTTTATAAGGCTCTTAATAGTCTTACTAGGCGTATAAGAGTTACCTTTTAATAGGTCAATTACTTCTTATAGGTTATACGCTTAGGCTTTAGCCTAGAGCTACTTAAACTAGACTTCCTAGTTAGAGGAGGATTTAAGAGCAATTTTCACGTTATTAGTTATAGTATAAGTTAAAAGGGTATATAAGAATTACATTATAGTGCTTATTATAGTTAATTTCTAAGTGTTTAAGACTCTTAATTATTAGAAATAAGGGTATAGTTAATAAGGGGTTAAAAGTATGTATATTAATTAATCTAGTAATGTATGCTTATACGTGCTTATTATGCCCTACTGTCTAACTTAGCCCTTAAGAACCCCTTTCCTAGGCGCCTAAGGCCCCTACGAAGCCTGTTGCCTGGGGCTTAAACCTGTGGTAATTACTCCGCTAGCGCCGAGCAGCTGCTGAGCAGCTGCCGAGCAGCCGCCGAGCAGCCGGGCCGTGCCGGCCGATATATCCTATCTCTGTTGTGCCCGTTGTACCCATACCTCACTTTCAACAGGTATGCCTTCATAGACTACGCGTTGCAGGAAGGACTAGGAGAATTGTTGTAGAAGATAATGCTATAAGGCCTAAAGTTAAATGTATTTTAAGAGGTTAACACTTTAGCAATAAATGAGACAAGGAATGCAGCAAGTCTGTCTGAGATACTAATAGATTGTTAGAAGTTTATAAGTATTTTTCTAGTGAAGTTCTTAAAAATCTTAAGGGGGGGACAAACAGATCAGTATAGATTTTCGCAGAAGATGTCCCCTACTCTCTAAGCCTCCTTTCTGTCGGATTCTTATATAAAGGAAAAGTCTAATTAATTACAAAGGAGTTAACTAACCTTAGTAGGGATGTAAAGTCTCTTGTATTCTACAGATATATTGTGAAGTGGGTTAGTAAACGGTGTATGGCTTTTTAGGCTGGAAATCCTCTGTCAACCAAGATCTGTGATACTTTTACGAACGCCCAAGAGGGGGGGATGAAGGCAGGGTTTCTAGCAGACGCTCTGCTTTAATCCCTGTCACAACTAAATTTCGAGGCTAGCTACAGATTGCAGTCAATGCGCCAGCTTTATTACTATTACTGTGGTCGTTAGTGTACAGTTTAGATTGGAGGTGTTAGATTTGTCTCCTGATCATGATCTAGCCTTGTTGTCTTATATAACTCTTGTGCCTTAGTGTTAATGTTAGTGTAGGTGCTGCTGAATCGGCAGCTAGACTTGTGCCTTTCAGCTTCACTCTATGATTTGATCCCTATCGATCTTGGTGAAAGAATGGTTTCCTAGGGCGGCGGATATGATGGCAATCGCAGGTTCCGTCCTAAAAGTAGGAATTCGCGGGCTTACTTCACTAGCAATTAAGCAATTCTTCGTCAGTCTGCATTCTAATACCTCTAGGCTATAAGAATTTATAAATGCAGAGAAAAAAGATATTATAGATAGAGAAACAATTGAGAAACAAAGGGCAACGACCGTCGTCAAAGAGATATGTGAAGACAAGGCTGAGATCAACGTTCACAATGGCCCCACCTTCCGGCCCGAAGGTGGGGTGGTTTGCCAGACCCGTCCATCGGGATCCAGGTACCGACCGGGAATGTGCAGTACCGGGACAGCTAATACTTTAGGGTAGTCCACTCAGCAAGAAGCGTAACAAATTACCCCAGTTTCCAAGTTTTCACAGCCAGCACAGTTCTCACAGAGATGTACGTTATAATTACTTCCCCTCACAAAATGTCCCAGCATCCGTGGACAGCGAAATAGGATTACAGTCACAAGCTGAAGCGCACAACTAGGCATGAGATTATGGGAAGATGAGAGCCTGCGCCTCTGAAGATTATGACCGGTTGCATGACCACGTGACGAATTACGTGTCGTGGCTGAGCTCGTCAGCCACGATCCCAAGAACTTCTGGTGACCATTACTCCGCCATTAGCCACTTGATCATGTCACGTGACGTTCGGATGTAATCCTTCGCAATGTGATGACATCAGCAGCGCCGAACTCGTTCCCACAGCAACCTGGAAGAGACGCGATCCCAAGCCCCGCGCCCCAGGAACATCATCATTGCCTTATCGTCATCAACGACATGAAGCATCACGCGCTGTTTGCACTCAACTCACAATGTCCCGCAGCGTAAACAAAGGTGCAATCATCGACTGGCTGACTGCGATCCAACCTACGATTGATTCACCTATCCACACCACCACCGTCCAACACAACAGTCATTCCAGCTGTGACCGACCCTGGAAGCGGATTCGAACAACGAAGGGAGACGAACCGGCGACCCCTCTTATCTCGCCCCCAAACTCTGTGGCCCAGGATACCGCCAACATGTCGCAGCGGGAGAAACGATCGCGCGACGAGTCCGGGATGGAAGACAACATGGACGGGGAAGCGTTGGGAACCAACGATGGACAAGTCGACGAATTTGCGACCCCTAGAGCGGATCGCACAGCCGCCAGACTGGCCAATCTCTCTCACGCCTCGTCCCAGTCGTCCATCCAGTCGACGTCGACAAAGTCCCGCACATCATCCCCGAGGAAACAGATGCGCGCAGCCGAGCGGGCGTCAACCGGTTTCGTCCACGAAAAGTTCTCCCTCAACCGAGACACTTTGCCTCCTTCACTCTCTTCCCTCCTCGAAAAACTCAAGGACATCAACTCGAGCGTGGGCATTCTCCCGCAAGAAGCACGGGACGAGGTGAGTGCACTTCGTCACGCTGGAAACACATGCATCTTCTCTCCACCAGAGCGTTCGTTACTGACTGGCTGGGTGGGAATCTGCAGCTGAGACGCTTTCGTATTCCAGAATACGCCTTCGCCGAACGCCCAACTTTGGTTCGCTATCCCGAGCCCGGCTTCGTGAGCAAGGTGCTCAACCGTGCGGCCGCCTGCGACCTTGAGCGGGAAGGCGAATGCTCTTGGAACGTCGAAGTTCATCATCCAATCCTCTCGTGGGTCTGCCGTCCTGATGATGTCGCGGGATTGGTAGATTTTCGATACTGGTGGGTAGTTGGTACCTCTTTGTGTGTGATGAGATCATCGTCAATTGACTTTTGAGGACGACAGTACCTCTGCCACTGTACTTGCAAAGCATCAACCCAAGGGCATGCCGTCGAAGATGGTCGATTTTTGCATGATCGTACGTCCACCACGAGGGTCCCTCGAAGACCAAACCATTGACGCCGTCACCGACTCGCGCCCGGGAGGCTCCATCAACCACACCGACTGGGGATGCTTTACACGCAACCCCATTACCCTCTCCATCGAGACGAAATCCACCAGCGAGGAGCAGGGCAGGGCAATACTCCAGATGGGCATATGGCACGCTTGCCAGTGGCGCAACATCAGGGAACTGGGCCAGGGCTGCGTCCCTCCGGGTCTTGAGTTCCTCCCGGGGCTCCTCATCCTTGGGCATGAATGGTTCTTTGTGGCTAGCGTACCGGGTCCGTTGGGCCAGTCTGTCTTGTATTCCAAGCAGGCCATTGGGACGACGGAGAGCGAGGCCGGGATATACAGCATCCTGGCTGCGCTGGAAGTGTTGCGAGCCTGGTCTGCCGACCATTTTTGGCCAGCCTTCAAAGGGAAAGTTTTGGGTCTCTCATGATATGGAGCTTCGTCGTATATTCCTCCTAATAAGTGACGATCCTCACAATGCGTGCATGCCTTATTAGAGTTGTGGCCGCATGAGCGATGACTCGGGAATCCTGATCCGCAGAGCAACAGCCTACAGCACTGTTAACGTCACCGTTGCAGCGTCCAACAGGATCGACTCAAAGCCTTTAGCGACGTCTAAAAGAAGCATTGACTTCGGCTCGACCGAGGCTATCCTGTTGGGCGGATTTCCTGTCATTTCTTCCGAATCGCGTCAACAAGATGGAATCGTCGGGTATAACATGAATTCACCAGGCATTTGACGTCACAAACAATCGGCAACCATTTGTCGATTTCATCCCTACTGGTTACAAGCAAAGTATTCATGCCTCTCCATCTCTCCCCTACAGCCCTTCTTGGCTTTAACTCGGATAACACGGAATCGTATTGAGGGGAACCACCACGAGACGAGCGTGTTCAACCGACGTGAGGTTTGAATCGGACTGAGCTATGCGTCACTTGTAGCCGCTGCCGACGGCAAGTCACGTTCCACGTCTCTTGAACGGGAGAAACCATTCAACTTTCATAGGGCGGGGGAAGCATTCGGACAAACGCTTCGTTGTTACGAAGAACAAGGCGCTACAACATAGCCAGGCGGTGCCAGGTCGTAGTGAAGAAGAAACGCCCCGCTTCCGTGTGCCCGATGATCGAGTTTGATAAGGTGGCGAGAACGCGACAAAGCACGTTGCTGCCATGTTACAGGAATATACCTTGGCAACAGAACAAGTATCTCCGGCTGGTGAGGCTGCTCCTAGGCCCCCTCCAACACTGCATCTCCAGCCAACCGAACTTCAATCTTATCAAAGTCCTGGAAACTGCCGATGTGTCAGGCTGTCTGGCCACAGTGCTCGAGCAGCTTGAGCAGACGGAAGAGGCAGGTGTCGTAGGTGGGATAGAACAGGACATAAGAGGGGGTAGAGGGATACTGCAAAAAGAATGCAAGAATACATCTAATTAAAGAGATTTAGAGTACACGTCTAGTTGTTCCTACCATGCGAGCATGTTTAGCTTTATCTGTGCCGTGCTCAGTTACCTGTATTTCTACGAATTTGAGCGCATACAACATATCCTTTCACAGGAGAATGTGTCGCAGCACCTGGGGCTCTGTCAACTTGAAGTGGCAGTCAGGGCATCGTTCGAGATGTCCATCCTTATATTTCAGGCTTTCGTTACCGCCTCATGTTCAAAATTTCTGCCATGGGGTGACTTAGTTGTTATAGGTGACTCTATCTCTTAGTTTAGCAGAACACTTTCTTAAATAATACCCCTCTGTTAACAATGATAAGTATAAAGGCTGTCAGCATCTATCTAGTGCTCTTCTGTTCCTTTGCATCTCTACAAATTGTCTCCTGAAATTAGTTTCTAGTTTCTACAACAGCCCGTCCTTAAGAAAAGCTTAGACCCTATCAACTTACCTTAAGAATAATTATCTACAGAATCTAAAACTTGATTAGACGTTGTTCTGCGCCGTTGCATGTGAAGTTGATGATGCGGCAGCAAGGAAAAGATTCCTGTTAGATACTAGTCACTTAACGTGCTGCTGCTCGTAAGCATAAGAGAGCATGCAATACTACAACTTTCAAAACAAGCTCCAAAATTCTTATCAACTGTCTGGAAGCGTTTCTTAGTCAAACAACGATAATTAACGTCAACCATTTGTTCGGTCCAGGTTATGTTATAAAGATTGGCAGCCTTGGGCTCATGTTGCCTCGACAAGGTGTTTGATTATAAAGGAACCGGAGGGCCTCAGCTAGGCCGATAGCAGTTCTCACAGCCTCTTCATCCGCTAACAGCTCGCATTAAAAATCACCAACCCCATCCTCACGAGGTGCGCCTAGTACAAGTCATAGTGAAGCCTGATGATAGAAAGTCTATTATTTAAGGGTAAGTCTCGCGGTAAAAACACGATACGTCAACTTCTAACTATTCTCGTCACTAGGGCTCTTAATCAGCGCGCAATATTCGAGATAGACTGACAGTAAAGTAGGTAAATGATTAAGACGCGCTGTTTTAATAGTAGGCAGCTGCTACCATTGTAGCAGTACATTCTTATTATTGGATCATTCACCTTCAAGTTCCAGCAACTTACAATCTCCAGCCTGGTCTAAAGATACACCTAAATTCTAACACACTAGGTTTTGCATATGCTTACTACTAGTGTTCTACAGCTTTCTGCTAGTTTAAAAAAGTTAGACTTAATAGAGTACAGTAGCAGACGTTAGCTAGGGTGACGTAGAGCTTAAGAAGCATCTAGAAGTAGGGGTTTTTTAGTGTTTAGTTTTACTAATAGAACCTCTAGAATAGAGACTACAACTAATAATAACTGCACTAAGTTAAATAAAGTTATTTTAATTTTTCCACAGGAAACGTCCTCCTTGTGACACATTTAGGGTTGATAGCAGCGTTGGAGGTGGTGTTGATGGCCTCAATGCGCAACTAAGGTTTAAAGAACTAGCAGTACGTTAATTCTAACCTATTGAGGCGGTTTAAGGGGTGTCCTGCATTTTAAAATAGTTGTAGAAGTGTAGAAGAACGCAAGAGATTGTCATTAGGGGCAAAGACTGTCTGCAAGTAGGCAAGGTAGCAACTAAGCCACTACATAGAAGAGAACCTCGTTTGCTATAAGATTTCTTAGCTGCTAAGAAGTCCAAACTATCTAGAATTTGTCGACTCAGAAGGAAGGGGCGAAATTGTTGGCGAAAGTACTTCTTGGAAAGGTTATATCAACTAGAATATCTGATATTGATGGAGGGGTTCAGTTCGACTTCCTCGGAGAGCTTAGGGCGACAACCCATCTACATGGATAGCTTACTTGTGACAGTTTCCTATGTTCCCTAGATTAACGTAGCGTCTCGTTCCGATCACATGCAAGTTTTTCCCGACGGCATTGAGCGTCGTCACCTGAGAGCATCTTTTCGGCTGTCAATGAAGCAATCGTCAGGCCATCTCCAAATCAAGAGCCTGCCAACTTGTCAGTCCGCCAACATGCTTCTGTTCGTCACCTTTCATTGGCACCCCGCCGCTTCGCACGGAACCCTTTAAACTGCTCGGTTGTGACAGACTTTCCAGGAAATCTTGATGCAAAACCCTGGGTTGGAGCAGCAACCAAGGGCCCACTACTGTGGTGGGATATCGGATACCTGAATAATATGACTCCATCTCGCTAGCGCGAGGGTTACATAATAACGATCGCACAGTAGGACGACGTTAGTTAAATTGATGAGAACATGCGGTCGCAAACATAAAGCATAGGGATATACTCATTTGTATAAAGAAGCACTTAAGTAATAAACATGCAGCAGGAAGAACTAACAGACTCATAATAAATATCGAAACACCTTTATGTATTCTTTGTCTGAATGTATGCCTGTTGGAATAATATAGTATTTGTAATGCTTTCCACTACTAGTTAGTTTATAAACTCGCATATGTTGCAGACACCTCCCAGCAACTTAATTTGACTCCGGTAATAATACGAACATAGTTCACGCGTCCATTGTCAGGGTTAGACAAGGATTAGCTGACTGGAGGTATAGCTAATAACTAATCAGTCTAGTAGGTCCTAGTGATGGGCTGGTGACAGGATTAGAGACATAGTTAGACGTAGGACAGGAGGCTAGCTTAGTAAAGGGGTTATTAGAGGGTTATTAGAGGGTTATTAGGAGGCTAACTATTGCCTTTATAGAAGGGCTTAGGATAGGGGATAGCTAGCATAAAGGATAGTGCCTCTACCTATCTATCTTAGGGGGGGGGTAGGTTAAAATAGCATAACCCTCTAACCCCTACCTACCTATTAGTAACTCTATTACTCTATATAATCCTAGCCTATAATACATTTTAACCTCTACCTACCTATAGGTATACTAACTAGTAGAGTAAAGATACTACCTAGAAGAATAGCAGCAGCCTAGTAGGGGGATAGCACCTATAATAAACTTTTAGATACCTAGGGGTTAGGTACTATATTAGTACCTAAAGGACTTACTACTAACTAAGATACTACTACTAGCTAAGATAACCCTAGCTAAAATACTGCTAGTTATAATAATAATAATAAAGATAACTAAGGTACTACTAGAGACCCTATAGATAACACTCTAATCCCTTCTAGGAGTACCTTTAGTTTTAATATTATTAAAAAGATAACCCTATCTTAGGTAAACTACCTCCTTTAAGCTAAATTTAATAATTATAAGAAGTAGAAGAACCTTAAGACCCTTATAGCACTTTAGAATAGAGCTAATCCTAATAATTTCCTTAATAGAGAGGTACTAGTAGACTAATAACTAGCAGCTAAGAGATATTACTCTAATAAATAGGCTAAGCTTAGGACCCTAAAGTATAAGGGAGGGAGCTAGGCTAAACTAGATAACTTTTAATTTAAACTTAGCGCTTAATTTACTTTTACTAGTATAGAGAGGGATATTAATAGAGTGCTCTATATAGGTATATACCTAGAGGGCTCTATAGCCTACTAGTAGAGTAACTATATAAATATCTACTATAATAATAACTAAGTAAAGGTCTCCTAGGCTGTTATAGAGAAATAGCTATATAATACTATATTAAATAAGAATACCTATACCTATAGTGTAGTTATAGAGCTAAAGGATAAGCGCTAGAAAATAGAATAGTCTTATTTAACCTTTATTAAGTAGTATAAGGTCCTTAAAGTAGAGTACCCTAACTAACTACTAGAGAGGCTATAGGTAATTAATATAATTAACTGTATCCTTCCTAACTTATAAGATAAGGTTATAGTATATAGCTTACCTAATACTTATAAGGCGCTAGATAATATTATAAAGTAGTTAGAGATAACTAGGAGAATCTAGTAAAAGGTAGCCCTAAATGCTACTAACTTCTAGGCTAATGTATCCTAAGGGCTTAACTAATAGCCCCTATAAGAGATATCTTATGTATATAAAGCACTATACACTTTAGTAGAGGTTAAGACTAAACTAAAAGATATACTTACTCCTCCTACTACTAAAAACAATTAACTAAGTTAAATAGACTATAGGACTAATATATAACCTAGTAGGGGGGTATTAGGGTAAGACTAATTAACTGTTATATACTATAACTATAGAAATAAGGGCTATTATATAGATTAGTGCCTAGAGCTAAGTATATAACCTACTAGGGGAGCACTAGGGTGTAACTAATTAACTGTTATATACTATAATTATAGGAATAAGGGCTATTACTTAGATTAGTACCTAGAACTAAACTGCTATTATTATAGAGAACTAAAGTACTCTAGAAGGAGGTGTTTAATAACTAAAGGAGGCACTAGCGTTAATGCTATTAGTATCCCCTAGGGGTATAAGGGTAGTAGCTATAGGTTTAAGGTAACTATTTAGATATAGATTAGAGGAGTATAGAAGAAGGGAAAGGCTTTAATTAATATAGGAGCTAATAAAGATATTATTAATTAGAGGGTAGTATTATAAACTAGTTATCTACTGCAGACTAGTAGTAGGCTAGCTCTTAGGGGCTTATAGAGAGTATCTATACCTAACTACAGTTAGAAGGTCTTAACCCTATAGGTCTTAGATAACTTAAGCACCTAAAAGACTTAGTCTTATCCCTTCTAGGTTTTAACTCTTAATAAGGAGTATATTACTATACTAGGGATCCCCTAGGGGGAAGCATTAAAGCCTAACCTTATCTAGATAACATTAAACTAGATATACCTATTAAGGGGAGAAGATATTAAATTAGTAGTAGGGAAGAGGGCTATTAAGAAGGCTTAGAAGGAAGCTAAGTCTACCTATATACTAAGTATAAGGTAATTTTAGCACCTATATATATCTAATCTAAAGGAAAAACCTAAACCTACCCTTCTAGAAGAGTATATAGAATAGGCTTATATCTTTACTAAGAAGGCCTACTAGGAGGGTATTAGAGGAGAAGAATATAGAGGATAAGTATACACTATTAACCTTAAACTAAGAATAGAACTACTATAGGGCCCTATTTACCCCCTTATAGAGTCTAAGTTAGCTAAGTTAAGAGCTTATTTAGAGAAAGCCTTAGTAAAAAGATAGATCTAATAGTTAAAGAGCCTAGCTAGTATACCTATCCTATTTATGCTAAAGAAGGGGGGTAAGTTAAGGCTCTATATAGACTACTAGGGGCTTGATAGTATTACTATTAAGAACTAAATACCCCTTTACTTAATTGCTAAGATTCTTAACTGCCTATCTAAGTCTAAGTACTATATAAAGCTAGATTTAAAAGATAGGTACTACTAGGTAAGTATATATAAAGGAGATAAATAGAAGATAGCATTTTATACCTAGTATAGTTACTATAAATATAAGGTTATACCTTTTAGCCTAGTTAACATACCTACTACCTTCTAGGCCTACATTAATAATACCCTAATTAGGTTAGTAGACATTATTTATATTGTCTACCTTAATAATATCCTAATCTTTATAAAGGATAAGGAGTTATATATAGAAGCTATAAAGCAGGTACTTACTTATTTAGATACTGTAGGGTTAGTAGGTAACCTAGAGAAGTATAAATTTACTAAGCAGTTAATTAGATTCTTAGGATTTATAGTCTTAGAGAATAGTATTACTATAGAGTAAGATTATATAAGGGCTATTGTTAAGTAGCTAGCGCCTACCTACATTAGAGATTTCTAGGTTTTCCTAGGGTTTATAGGGTTTTATTAACAATTTATCTATAACTATATAAAGGTATATACTCTTTTAACTAACTAGCTAATTACTAAGGGGTAACCCCTAGCAATTACTAGTAAGACACTAGAGGCCTTCTAGGAACTTAAAGTACTCTTTACCTAGGCGCCTATATTATACTACTTTAACCTAGCTTTACCTATTTACGTTAAGATAGATATATCTACCTACACTATTAGAGTAGTTCTTTACTAACTTTATAATTAAAAATAGTACCTAGTAGTATATATATTAGAAAGCTTTAAGGAGCTAAACTCTAATATACTATACTAGAGGTAGAGCTAGTAGCTATATATAATGCTGCTAAGCTATAGAGACACTACTTACTCTATAACTAATACTAGACTGTTTTTCTTACTAACTATCTTAGGCACTAGTATCTTACTAGTAAGCCTTAGTTAAACAGCTAGTAAGCTAGGATACTCTAGGAGCTCTCTATATTTAACTTTAAGATTAAATACTGCTTAGGTAAATTAAACCTAGCTAACAGCCTATTATAATAACCTAATTACTAGCCCTCTAATAGAGAGATTAATTAAGAGATAAGTGTATTCTTAGAGGACTTTTTAAGTGAATTCTTACCCTAGTTAGTAAGGATCTAATAGATATAGACTACTAGAGGTATACTAGGGGTATATAGGTAACCCCTAATGCTAGAAGATCTAGCCCTAGAGCTTAAGCAGGAGGTAAAGACAGAGCAGAGGTCTAATCTAGAACTCTAGAGTATATTATAGTAATAGTAGGCTAGTTAGAGTAGAGATATAGAAGGAGACATAAGATATAAGGGGTAACTAGTAGTACCTAAGAGTAGTAGGCTATAAATAGAGATACTAACTACATACTATAATAAACTAACTAGTAGTTACCTAAGATATACCTAAATAATAAAGCGTTTAGTAAAATTATTCTTCTAGAAAGTAATAAAAAAGGAGGTTAAAGGGTATATTAAGACATATACTACTTATTAATAAACAAAACCTTAATACTATACACCCTATAGGGCCCTTAGGAGCCTGCTAATACCTACCTACCTATAGTAGAGTATCTTATTTAACTTTATTATAAAGCTACTAAAGTTAGGGGGAAAGAAAAAGAATAATTTTAATAGTATTTTAGTAGTAGTTAATAGACTAATAAAGTATACCCTATATATACCTACCTATAAGATACTTACTGTAGACTTATTAGCGACTATCCTAGTAGATAAGGTAATACTCTAGTATAGAGTACCTAAGTCTATAGTATCTAACTATAGGTTACTATTTACTAGCTACTTCTAGTTAGAGGTATACTACTAGTTAGCTATTAAGAGGAAATTAAGTACAGCCTACTACCTATAAACTAATAGATAAACTAAGTAATAAAACTAGAACATTAAATACTTTCTCTAAGCCTACTATAACATTAAATAGGATAACTAGGTAGACTAGCTCCTAATAGTGTAATTTATTTATAATAACGCCTGCTATAGTGCTACTAGAGTATTACTAGTAGAGGCGCTAATAAGGTACTAACTAAGGGGACCCTATAATATTTATACTGTTAACCCCTAATAGATAATAGTACCTATAGTAAGAGAAAGAGTTAGATAACTGTAATAATAAAGAAAGGTAATCTAATAGCTACTAAGCTAGTCTAATAACACTTATATAAAGTAGTATAACTAAAAAAGACTACTAGTTAAATTTAAAGTAAGGGAAAAGGTCCTACTAGTAATATATAATATCTAGTAGAAATAACTATTATAGAAGCTCTTAGATAAGTATTTAGGACCCTTTAAGGTAATATAGATAATTAATAGGGGGGTAGCGTTTAAATTAGACCTCTAATCTAAATATTAGATATATAATGTCTTCTTACTATTATAACTAAAGAAGTTTTATAGTAATAACAATAAGGTTTAAGATATCCCTATTAAAGAAGAAGAAAATAATATCTATAAAGTAGAGGAGGTAGTAGCCTATAGGGGACTACCTAGAAATTAACAATATTTTATTAAGTAGAAAGAGTATAGTAAAGAAGAGAACTTATAGGAGCTACACTAAAATATCTTATAGGAACTAAGGGATAATTATAAAGGGTTACTAAGGAGGAGGGGTACTAGGGGAGCACTAGAGGTATACTAATAGATAAGAAGATAAATAATAAGGTAGAAAAAGTTTTATTTAGCCTATTAGCCTAGAAATTAAGGCTAGGCCTAATAACTATCTACTACTAACTCCTAAGAAAGTAAACTAATAATAATATAAGGGGGGGAGTAAGGGGGGGTAGTAGGGGGGCGCTAGGCATCCTTATTACTAGTAACAGTATTATTATTACTACCTAGGTCCTAGGAGGGCTTATAAGATAGCTTATTAAGAATAGCTAAATACTAAAAAATTTTATTAGATAAAAATAAGAAAGAAGTATTAGGGGGTTACTAGAGGGGTAGAAGGAGGGAAGTAACTTACTACTTAGATATATACCTTACTAAAATCCTTAATATAGTTATAGATACTAGCTATAGTACTAGCTAGGGAAGTAATAGCAGTAGTCTAAGTAGTAATAGTAGTAGTAGTAGCCTCCTATATAGCAGCAGCATACTCTATAGTAGTAGTAAGGTAGGTAGCAGTAATAGCCTACTTCTTAGCCTAGTAGGTAGTCTTAGTAAGGGACTTAATCTTATAGTTATAGAGCTTAGCTACCTCCTTAATCTCCTTAGCCTTATGCTTCTCCTTAGATATAGTAGCTAAAGAAGCCTTAGCCTAGAGGGCTTTCTTACCCTTAACTTAGAGAGTAAGATTAGTTACTTAGAAAATTTTACTTACTAATATACTAATAGAGTACTACTAGAGGGGTACTAGTAGGGGAGAGGGGGATTATAATTATAAGAAAGCTTACCTTATCCTTATTAAAGGTAGTAATAGTAGTACTATCCTTAGCTATCTTATTAAATAATATATAAAGCTAGGAGGTAATATAACTAGTAGAGTAGGGGAGCTATAGGGGGTTAGCTAGGAACTAAAATAGTTATAGGAGTAACTAATAGAAAGGGAGGAGATAACTTATAGGAATATATACTTTTCTATAAGTAGAAGTATATATAGTATACTTATTACTAGTAGCTAGAGAAAATAATTAGTAGGGGATTACTAGAGGGGGACTAAAGGGGTATACTAGTAGTGTCTATATAGTAAGGGACTAAGCCTTCTAAAGAAGTAGTCTAGTTAACTATATAGTAGAGGTAGCAGTAGTATAGGATAAGGTATAAATAGGGAAGTTCTACCTTAGGAGAGGACTTAAGGGGTAGTAGGGGGGTACTAGTAGGGTTAATAGGAGTAGCACTACTAGAAGCAGCCTTAGGGCTATTGTTTATAGGGTTAGATAAAACTAAGGAAGATATTATAGTAGTAGTAGAGTAGTAGAGTAGTAGCAGCAGCAATAATAAAAATTAAGTATTTAATTAAAAGAAAAAAGAAAATAATAAAAATTAATAAAACAGTATAAAAAATAATAAAAAAGAAGGTATTAAGAGGCTTATAGGAAGGAAAAATTTAAAGGGTAATTATATAGTAAAAAATAATAATAATAATAGGTAATAGATAAATACGCTTACTATAGGTAGTAGCTAAATTTAGCTATATAAAGGTAGTTAAAACAATTAGATAAAAGAGGGTATTAATAATAAAGAAGCTAATAGTTAAGCACCTAAGGGGTACTAAGTACTTACTTAGCCTAGATAAGTAAGTTATAATCTATAGAAGGTCTAGAGGTAACTATATAAAGGAGAATATATTATTATATAGTAATAATAATATCTTAGTCTATAGTAAGTATAACAATATATTAACCTTATATATAAAGAAGCTTAGTAGACTACTAGGGGGTTATCTACTACATTAGCTTTTAGTAGATAGAAGGAATAATTATAGGTTAATTACTAGCCTAAAATAACTATTATAGGTTTTATATAAAGATTATAGCGTTAGCTAGGAGGATAACGCTTATATCTAAGTGCTAGACTAAGGTAAAGGGTTCCCTAGACCTTTTGCCTAGATATAAACTAAGGACTTATAGAGGGTTACTAGATCTAAGAGAATAGGTCTATAGAAGCCTTAGGATAAGGCTTTAGAGGGGGGGGAATTATATTAGGGTTAGATAAGGATTAGCTAACTAGAGGTATAGCTAATAACTAATTAGTCTAGTAGGTCCTAGTAATAGGCTAGTAATAGGATTAGAGATACAGTTAGACGTAGGACAGGAGGCTAGCCTAGTAAAGGGGTTATTAGAGGGTTATTAGAGGGTTATTAGGAGGCTAACTATTGCCTTTATAGAAGGGCTTAGGATAGGGGATAGCTAGCATAAAGGATAGTGCCTCTGCCTATCTATCTTAGGGGGGGGGTAGGTTGAAATAGCACAACCCTCTAACCCCTACCTGCCTATTAGCGACTCTATCACTCTGTGCGATCCTAGCCTGTGATATCTATCCCTAGGATCGTTGTGTTTTTGACATCGGAATTCCATCTCGAGGTCGCTATAGAGTCGCAACGACTTGTATGGTCAATCTCGCCTCTAGACATATCTTCGGTAACGAGAGCCGTTCTAACGACTTGTAAGTTTAGGAGACTGTAGCTGTGTTTTGGTTGTAGGCGCACCACAACAGCCTTTCTAGTCCCTTTAAGCCAACAAACCAGGTCATTTGTTCTTGCTTAGCTTAAAACAACGCCTATCTTCTAAGGTAAGACGAAATTACGACTACTATACAGCTAAAACAAGTTCATATCACTAATTAGTGTGGTGTTTGGTGAAGCTTGGGCGGCCGGTGATCTGTTGTCTGTGCTGTTTGGGTAACGGACATACCTCTCTGTCTCGTCCTAGTATGCTGATAAAGGTCGTCTGCTGAGGAATGAGTTATTGCCTTTAGACTTAACTAGTCTAACACGATTAAAGTAAGTTTGTTGCAGCTAAGACAGCGAAGATGCTAATACGGCCTGTATTAGTTGGTTGCTCTCCTTGTGGGTGTCGCCAAGGTTGGAGCCATAATGATACTAGAGTTGCTCGGCCTATTTGTCTGTCTTGCTAAGGTCTGCTGCCATTTCCTGAGTTATTGGCCCTATATACTAGATACACCTAAGGACGTAGGCTTTAATGTAGGACACCTTTGGGTTTGACGTTTCTTTATAGTTGCCTGCTTTAATGGTTTGTAAATCCGTTTGTGGCTCGGCCTGTTAGGCTATTTGTTGGAGCGGTGAGCATTTTGCACCCATTAACAGAGACTTGACAAGACCACCAATGTAGATAATGTCAGTCTCCCGGTCAGTAAGAAAGAGCCCATGCCTGTTCATGAACTCCATGGTGTCATTCCAGACTACTAGAAGGGACTTGTCGTAGTCCAGTGGGAACCCGCATGCGTCGAGAGCGAGGCCGACCAGGCCGTAGATCTTGTCTCATAGCTCTTTGCACTGAGCATCTTTATGATTAATCAACAGCCTCCTGAGCGTATAGGCATCAGCATACTTCTAGCTCAGCTGCTACGCCAGCTGAAGAAGCCTGCCCTTAGCGTTATGCATTATAACGAAGTAGATAAAATCGTCCTAACCTACCTCTATATAACTGAAGTAAACTCTCTTTATCTCGTTCTATCTGACCTCTTGTATTATCTATACTCTAATCTAGGACTTATTTATAATAAGCTAACTAACTATTTCATACTCTACTTTACTAACCTCTATTTAAGTTTCTTCCCCTCTATCCCTAGCAGTATTAGGGATTTCTTTCTTAGGTTTAGAAGTAAGGTTAACGATATTTAAAACCTTAATTTCAGTAAGACTTTTCTAGTACCTAAAGTACTTACTACCTAGCTAGATAATAACAGAAGTAGCTCTAAAGTAGATATACTGTATAATCTAAACTTATTTTATACGCTCCTTAATATTATTCTAGTCGATATGTAGTACGTTAACTTATAAGAACCTAGTTTACCCCTAACTACGTAAGTATACTAGTGTATCGAATAGGTTTTTCTATACGTAGAATTAGTAGCTATTAAGTATAATAGCCCTCTATTCGTCCTCACCTCCCTATATATACAAGAAAGCCTTGAAATTTAACTAGTCTCTAAAAGCTACGTAAGTTAAGCTACAGACTAGCAGAGAGTCTTTACTTTCAGTAAACTCTATCTAAACAAATTAAGTTAAGTAGACGTTATCTTCTAACGCCTGATATCTAAATAGGATCGTAATCAGTTTACTATCCTTTTGCTGGGACAGTAGGTCACCTCAACAGCAAGACTCGTTTGCAGACATAATAAGAGCAGCGACTTCTATCTTCAATCAAGATGTTGAATTCTTTTCGGAATAGACTTTCACGGAGTAGTGAAGCGAGTGCAATGAGTGATGGAAGCCAGCGCCGCCAGGAAGTCGGACATGAATTGGGGCAAAAGCGCTAGTGAAGACTTTTGAGGTGAACGACGTCTTGATAACAATGAGTTGTGTAACTTAGCACAGCAACAGCGAGATGGGCGTGTTTGGCAGAGCTATTTTTAGTGAGTTGCATATCACAACGAGGCGAAATCTGCCTTGCCTGGCGCTTCTATGCGGCTTGCTATTGCTCAGCATTTCCAGGCAGAACTTGGCGTTACCCCCCCATCGGCCAACGGCCTGGAGAAACGGCCAACAAGACAAACTTATTTGGAACCGGCCGCTATCAACAAGCCATAGGCAGTATTCCAATAGTCGGCCAGAATTAAGATACCTATCAAGCAACTGCCCAACACTCAAAGACCAAACAAGGCCTTGCCCTCAGGCATCTAGAGCTACCTAATGGTTCTGGGAGGAGCTAGAATGCAAAAACAGTTAGTGAGGATCAAACTGAACCACAATGGAGTAGGAACAGGGGAGTTTTCGCATATTAGCCCATTACACCAACCACAGCCTGGCCCGCTGCATAGCGTGGCGCAGACCATGCTGCAGGCTATAAGATAGATCCTTCTTTACGTAAGTATAAGAGATATATAATTAACATGTCCTACAGTATAAGCCTCCTCTATAGAGCAATAATAAAGCTAGCTTAATTAGCTTTAGAAGAAGGATAAAAAGAAAGCATTATTAATAGAAGACTATTAAGCTTAAGAGTAACTATTATATAGCCCTAGAACCAGAAAGGATTAGTATAACACCCTAGCCTTATAAGCTAAATACATACATAATAAAGACCCATTAGTACCCTATTAAAAGTAATATATAACTATAGTATAACAGACTAAGTTACTTAAGCGTTTAGCTACTACTTTAATTACTATTAAAAGTAAGGGGAGTAAGACTAATAGGAGCTAATAACTATTTAATGTATATTTATATACAAGACTATAATAAATACACTATAGTAAAAATAATAAGGTAGATCTACTAAGTAGAATAAGAATTAGATATTAATACCCTCTCTAGTAAAAAACTAGCTATTAATTTCTATAACCTTATAAAGAGATATAGAGGATATGTATTAACTATAATTATCGCTAATCAAGTATCTAGCTTAGTATAGGACTTCTACTTAGAAGATAAGCGTATAGATATACTTAAATTAACTGTTATTAATTTTATTATATCCCTATAGGTTAAATACAGTATCTAGGTTAAGGTATTAGAGACTAATAATAAATAATAAAGTATAACTAGGTTATTATAGCCTTAGAGAAACTAGGTATATTAATTAAATACTCTACACTAAATACATTAGCGTAAAACAGGGGTACTAAATATATTATAGTAATTGTTAAGATATAAGTAAGATATCTAGCCCTTTAATTAAACTTCCTAGACGTCCTATAGCCTAAGATCTATATAACTACTACCTACCTATATAACTATACTCTATTAGCTACTTAGGGGTAACGCTTACTATATAAGGCTTTTTATATACACTTTTATTATAGTAAGTATGTGTTACACGTAGAACCTGTAGGTGTGGGGCCCCACGGACTCGGCCCGGCTCCGCCCGACGTCACGTGACCCACTTCGGACCCGCTGGTCTGCCAGCCCCTTAAGGGCTGCCAGCCTACCTGTTACCTAGTACCTAGATCTTAGCTCCTTAACCTAATACTAGCTTATATTGACTGTGTCAATTGGTAGCACAACCTACACTTCGATTACGGGGAATTTAACCTCATAGGAGCCTTTATTATGGATTAGGCAAATACGCCTGCAATTGAAGCTATTTAGAAACGCTTTTTCTTTGTTGATAAGCTTGTTGCACCAGGAAGCCTATACGCCTTCGCCAGACTGCTGCCAATATGCGCGCACCAGCAGAGTTTTACACCCGCGATAACCTCACTTTTAAGCCTGGCCGGAGCCGCCATCCCTCTAGCTAACCCACCTTCACTTCTTTCCCTTCATGGCCGTCAATTGACGACCTCAAGAGGCAGGCCCGACGCCGGCCCAAGCCGTGCCGAAAGTGCGGAGCGAAATTCAACACCAAGAACGCGTTATTTACCCATATATACGCCAATAACTGCGCCCAAGCTTTTCGATGCCGCCTTTGCCGTCAAGACTTCAGCTCTCGCAACTGCCTTTTTCGCCACCTGCCTGACTGCCAGGCTACTCCTTCGACCTTTCCTTCCTGCCCTTCTTCACCTCCAGCACGAGGCTATTCACAGCCGTCAAGATCTCCTTCACCGCCAGAGCCTTCACCGACAGGGCCTATGAAGGAGCGTGCCAGAGCCCCATTCCTGCCGTCACTGTATACTGCTGCGAAATTCAACGCCACCAGCGAGGCCCTTCGCAAGGCTACTGAGACCTTCTGAGCTGACCGTCAATGCCGAGAGAGATACCGATCTTTGCGGCCCATCCCGTGCCCGCCGGTCACATACACCCGGCCGCCGCCGCCCACACCAGTCACAGCTTTCATCCAGGCCGTCACATCAGCCGTCAAGCAGACCCTTCAGCCCGCGCGCCCGTCTGGCCCGTCGCGCCCGTCTAGCCCGTCTAGCCCGCCTATATACCCAGCCAGCCTGCCCAAATACCTGGTCAGCCCGAGCATATACCCAGCCAGCGCACCTGGCCCGTACGGCACAACCATCACTTTCAACCTAAGCAGAGCCCCATACAGGCTACCTAGCTGTAACCTCCCAGACCACATTCTCAGGCTAATAGAGAGTCCTGTTGCAATAAGGGATTACCTCTGTAGCCTGCCACCTGAGGAGACTGCAATTGACGTTAATAACAGCTAGTTACATCCGCCAAAGGATTTATCCTAGAGCATAAAGCGCCTAGCCCTGATATACAGGGTTGTTTAACAGCACTTTGGCATACCCCTCCTGCCAGCCTGTAACAGGCTTGTAGGAGCCAAAGTCAACAGTCAATAGTTAGGTTATTTCACCTGGCAGCTCGCGCACTTACGCCTGCCAGCCGCACTTTTCGCCGGCTTCCACCTTTCGCCGGCTTCCACCTTTCGCCAGCTTCTGCCAGCCCTCGCCAGCCCACGCCAGCTTTAGCCAGCCATCAGCAGCTGCAGTTATTTTCCCTCTGTCACCTTCACTTTGTGTTATTTCACCACAGTTAGGAGCTTTTTGCCCTATAGGCTGCAATCGGGACGATTGTTTCTTCCTTTGTTAGAGGGGCACTTGTTACACGTAGAACCTGTAGGTGTGGGGCCCCACAGACTCAGCCCGGCTCCGCCCGACGTCACGTGACCCACTTCGGACCTGCTGGTCTGCCAGCCCCTTAAGGGCTGCCAGCCTACCTGTTACCTAGTACCTAGATCTTAGCTCCTTAACCTAATACTAGCTCATATTGACTGTGTCAGTATGCTAAGCTTATAGTACTTAATCTATTATATATACACTTGTTTACCTATAAGGCGTATAATATAACGCTAGACGTTTAGCTTAGTTAATAATAAAAGTATAAGCTTATACTATACGTATAGATAGTGTACTTAATTAAGTATACGTTAAGTAATAGCTATTAAATATAGAACCTAATTAAAAGTAAAGTATTTCTAATAAGAGATATTATATTTTATAAGAAAGTAAGCTTTAATAGGTTACTAAGTAACTTAGTTAAAAGGATTAGGGAGCTTAACTTTTAAGATATCTAGTAATAAATTAAGGAGCTTATATAATAGTATAAGAAGTTATAACTAACGTACATGCATAGTAAGTAGCCTATTATAGCAAGTAGCCTACTTCCTCCTTCCTCCTTAAACTTTAACTTTACATTAACATTCCTCTACATATAATAATGAGTTCTTCTTTAAACAAAAGTTGTATTATCCTTGCAATTAAAGCTATTAAAAAAGACCTAAATCTATCTATACGAAAAGCAGCCTCTATCTATAACATCCTAAGAACAATACTTTAACACTGATACGCTAGACAATTACTATACTACAAGACTTATACAAAATTAATAAAGATAACTAAGCTAGAAGAAATAGTAATTCTTAAATAAGTTATTAACCTAATTAATTAAGGATTTCTACTGCAACTTAATAACGTATAAGATATAGCTAATTGCCTCCTTAATAAACGTAACGCAACGTATATTAGACCCTAATAGGTAGAGAACTTTATATAACGCTAACTACAACTAAAGACATATTTTTAACGTAGAATTAACTATTAGAGGGCGTTAGCTAAGGATCCTGCAATTATGTAGGCTTAGTTTACCCTTATACAAAACATAATTGCAAAGTATAGAATTTATAATAATAATATCTATAATTTTAATAAGATAGGCTTCTTAATAGGAATGCTATTGCACGTAAAGGTTATTATAACCTCTAATTGCTGTAGAAGGCCTTATATAAAGCAGCCTAGTAATTGCAAATAGGTTTCTATTATTTAGGGTGTATATATAGATAGCTAGGTGCTGCCTCTATACATTATCGTTAAGGGTAAATATTACCTCCTCTTATAGTATACTAATAGCTAATTCCTACCCTAATAGCGTATCTACCCTAGCAAAAATAGATAGACTATAAACAAGATTAGCCTAGATTAGCTACAGTATTTTAAAAAGTGTATAAAGTCTTATATAAAGGGTGTTAAGTAGCTCTTAATCCTTAATAGCTATAATAGCTATAAGTCTACTAAGTTTAATAATTACTGTAAGGAATACAGCATTATTACTCTTTATATACCTCCCTATTTATTGTATAAGCTCTAGCCTCTTAATGTTAGCTATTTTAGTCTACTAAAGGCATTATATAGTAAGGAAATTAAGAAAATAATGTAGATACAGATTATATATATTACTAAAGATAACTTCTTTCCTGCCTTTAAGGCAGCCTTTTTCACTTTAATAGGTAAAGAAAACATATAAGCTAGCTTTAGACAGGCTAGCCTTATCCCTTTTAACCTAGAAGTAGTTATTTCCTGCCTAGATTTTAAGCTAAAGACGCTAACACTATCTAACTTACACCTAAGCAGCTAGGGCTCCTAAGACCTAAAGACACTAACTATAGCATATAACGCTATATAAAGCTCTATATTACTTAAGAAAAGGATTACTAGTTATTAACATAGCTTACTAACCTATTTATATAAAGTAGTTAACTTATAGGCTAAAGGTATTAGTAAGTTAGTATACAAACTAGCTCTTGTTAAAGCTAAGTGCTGTAGGCTTTATACAGCAAATAAGATACTAAGCAAGCATTAGAGGGCTAAAAAAACCTAACTGCATCTTAGAGGGTCCCTTAATGTAGCTAAAGTAGAGGCAATCTAGGTAGAGAAGGGGGTTATTAATGCTAGAGGCAAAAATACATATTAGGAGGGGGCTTATACAGAGGGGGGTGAATTATGCAGTCAGCAATATAGTAATTGCAGAAAGACTAGACATAACGTACAAACATGTTAGGTAGTATAGGAGACCTCTAAAGAAGAGGATAATAAGTAGTTTTAATTGATTTCGTACAATACTGCTTGATTGACTTATATAAATAGCTAGAGGGTAGGTAGAGGTAGGCTACTTGCTATGATAGGCTACTTGCTATACATATACGTTAGTTAATTAAGATATTAACGATTATATAGATATTATTAAGGGTTATACTAAGACTACTAAGCTAGACCTAGAGCTACTAAGTATACTAGTACTATACATAAAAGTATAGTTTAATATCTTACTAATACCCCTAAAGTTACTACTAGTATTATTCTTTATATAATTAGTAAGTCTTAACGTAGGGGGTAGTAAAAGTAATATTATATAAGCTATTATAACCTTAAGGTATATAACTCTATATATATCTACTAAAGCTATGTTTCTTATAGGTATAAAGCTATATAGGAGACTAGAAGATAATCCTTATTATTAGTAGTAGCTTAGTTAGCTCTATACTAATATAAAGGATAACCTCCTTAGAAAGTTTAATATAAGTATATTAGGTTAAAAGGTAATAGATAGATAGTCTAATACTATTAATAGTCTACTAGTTATTAACTAAAGAAGATTAGATCCTAATGTAGAGGTAAATTAAGGGAATCCTATAATAAGACCTAATATAACCCTAAAAGGGCTTATTTAAAGTTAACCTACTAGCTTTATAAGTACTTACTAGAAGCTCTTATAACCCTTCCTATCTTATAGTTAGCTAGAGTATTATCTATATATAAAAGAATTTAGATAAGTAGAGGAAGACTACTTTTAAGGGTATATAATTACTAAAATATAGGAAATAGTTAACTATTAAGAAGCTATAAAGTATAAAGTCCTGGGATACTAATAAGTATATATCTATAAGCTTAATAAGTATAAGTATCTTTTAAAGTTTAAAGTAAGACTAGTTATATAAAGTAATTAATAAGCGAAAACTATAGAGGATATATATATAGTAATGCTAGTAAGGATATCCTTTAAAGTATTAATAGTAGTTATAGTATAATTTAATCTTAAACTCCTTTAATATAACGCTATTAATACTTTTATCTATACTACCCTTAATAAAGTAGTATTTATAGAAATACTACTAGGTTATTATAAACATAGTAAAGTATATTAATTAAGAAAAGCTCTATATAAGCTATAATAATTACCCCTACTATAGTAATAATACTTTAAGGTAGGCTTTATTAAACTTAGCTTTTAATAAGTTAGTAGTGAGAATTACTGCTAGAAGAGGGGAATTATAATCTTCTTCTTCTATGTAGATAATTACGTTATAGCTTTTAAGAAGGATACTAGAGACAAAGTAATAAGATTCATTAATAAGATATAGTAATAATATTACCTAGAAAGAAGTAAATTACTTTAATAGTTTCTAGAGATTAAGATTATATAAGAGTATAACTCTTATAACATAAAACACTATTCCTAAGTACCCTAGAATAGAGTTCTAAGTACCCTAGAAAGGATCCCCTATACCCTAGGGGATATAGTATCTAATATACTAGTTATTTAACTAGCTATATCTTAAGAACTAGAAGTGCTATAATTATAAGGATTTTAGTTTTAGATTCCTTGGATTTTAGGCTATAATATTATATAAAGTGGTGTATGGATCTCTTAGTAGTCTGTGCGTAACCTGCACTAATAACCTGTAAGGTCCCTAGAATCTATCCAATTAGATCAATCTCTAACAGGGCCTAAGCACTCCAAACAAGCTAATATTTCAACTCCTACATCTATCTTATAACCTCTAACTAGCCTCTAACAGTCCTACTTATTATCCTTTAACTAATTAGATTAATAGTAGGATTAAGAGGAATAACTGTAGTAAAGCAGATAATTATAAGGGTATTTCTACCTAGTATTATTACTATAGGATTATTAGAATTAATACTAGATTTATTATTAATACTATTACTTATACTGTAAATTACCTATTATTATCTATAGTTTTTAAGGTTATCCTTTCTAACTTTAGCTATAATAACCTTACCCTTTATTACTCTAGATTCTTTAGCAATTTTAACCTTATTACTTATTAAAGAACGCTGATTTAACTAGCGTAGAACCTATTAGATCTAGTAGTTAAGATTAGTCACATAATGCAAAAAAAAACAGCAGTAAATAGCCTAATACAAGCACTATGCCCTATTCTTATGCTGTTAACTTAGTATAGTAGCTTGTTTTAAAACATACTGTACTATAGGATTAGTGTAGTCTATTAGAAATGCTTTCGCTATTAAGGTCTATACCTTTAAGGTCTGCAGCAAGAACTCTAAACTATTAAGGTTAAACCTTAAGGAGCAGACTTTTCAGGTAGTTATATAGAGTTAGTAACAATAGAATCTAGGATTCTCCTATTAACTATACCTATAACCTACAAAGCCTGCAATTTAGACAAATCCTATATAAAAACTAAACTAACTAAGTTAAATACTATATACCTTAACTATAACTTTAATTAACCTAAGTAACCCCTTTAACCTAGCAGTACCTCCTAACTATAACCGCTTAGAGGTTATAAATTAGTTTACAGCAGCTTAAATGCATAACATTATTAATTAATATAGAGGGAGACTCTATAGTATTATTGCTGTTATTGCATGCATAAACGATTACATAGTAATTAATATAGTAAGCGTTAGGCTAGCGATTCTCCTTCTTAACAGCCTAGGAGCTAATGCATACTAGATTATTAAGATAAGGCAGGCTCTGCGGAAGAGGCTCTCCTGCTTTGTTAGCAGGATAGCCTAGGAGGAGGAGGATAGGGAAAGGATTTTAAGGATAAAGAGGTACTTAGGCTAGCTGTAGGCAGTAATCTGCGCTATCTAGTAGGTGTAGTACAATTAAGGGATAGAAGTAGAGATATTATTAGAAGCTTGTTAGTTAGAAACTTAATGCAATTGTTATACTTAATACTTATCACTAAATCCTAGAAATAAAACACGTTTACATAATGCATAGCCTAGAAGGGTAACCTTATTACTTATATCTCTATGCTTATAGGCTATAGGCCTAGCTCTTCCTATATTACTTTAGAAGAACTAGAAAAATCCCCTTATCTTCTCTATATAAAGGTTAATTATTATAACCCTTCTAATTACCTTATTTATACCTTTACTTAAGAAGATTACTCTACTACCTATACACCTATTAAGATCTATATAAGCCTATCCCTTTTCTCTAATAAGTATAACCTTATTAGGATGAATATTAAACATCTAGAATAACCTGATTTTTCCTTGATTTCACACAGCCTAAATAACCCTTTGAAAATCCTGATTTCGACCTAACTTTCTAACCTTTACAGCCACAATTACTAAGTATATTAACCTAACTTAGAAAACTAGTTTAAACCTACTAGGAAAGCTAAAAAATCTTTAAAAAGAACCTGTTCCTACCTAATACCTATACCTAAAAAACATAGTAAAATAGAAATACTAGTTATTTCTTTACTTTTGCTTATACCTTTATCCCTATATATACCTTCTTTACCTTAGATACTAAAAAAACGCTATAAAAACCCTTAAAATCTTACTATAGAAATACTAGATATTTCTACCCTTTCTCTTATACCTTCTTCTCCTTTATTAGCTACTATACCTTCTTTTTCTCCTTTATCTTTTTTAACTACTGTATCTTCTATTTCTCCTTTATAATAACTTTATTAAGAAGAAGAATAATAACTTCTTCCTACCTTACAGTTAGGAAACGCCTTTTACTTTATACCCTTAGAGGAATAGTCCTCTATATCTCTTTTTCTTTACATACATTAGCTTTTACTACTTAATTAGTCTATTTAACTATAAATATACTATCCTTTAAGTCTAATAAGCTATTTATAATAGTAGACTATAAGATCTAAGTCCCTACTCTTACTAGTTTATCTAACTATACTAACTAGTCTATCTATTATAAAGATTTACTTTAGATAAAGGATATTAATATAGATTTAGATAACTATATAGAAGGGTAAGATCCTAAGGGTAAAGGGTTATCTCTTATTAGATCTATAGTAACTAAAGGTCTTTATAAATTTATAAAGGACTGTAAGTTAGCTATAGAAGCCTAGAAAGTCCTTAAGGATCTATACAAACTAGAGGGTTTTATTAATGAATTCCTTATTTATAAGGAGTTTTTTTATACTACCCTAGAAGACTTTAATAATCTTTAACTATACCTTAATAAGGTTAAACAGTTAATAGATAATCTAGCTTCTAAAAGCCTAGCTTTACCTTTATAGGTAGTTATAGTGTAGGTTATGAATTCTCTAGATAATAGTTATAATGGATTTATTTCTAATATAACTTAAGCCTTTAGAAAAGACCTTAAGGCTTATACCTTTAAATCCCTTTCTGCTTATCTATTAGATAAGGAAAAAAGGAAGGATTCTAATAGTATAAACTATACTTCTTAAAATAATAGTAATAATAGTAATAGTAATTAGTCTAATAGGTCTAAAAAGCCTTAGAAAAAGACTAAAGGACTATACTGTAAATACTGTAAGTTAAGAAATTATATAGAAGAAAACTATGCTTTTCTATACTTAGAAAAGGTACTAGCCTATTAGAAGAATAGGAATAAGGAGTAAAATAACGCTAGAAAATAACATAAAAAGGATAAAAGAAAAAATAATAAAAAAGCCTCTAATAATAATAAAGAAGCTATTAATTTAATTGAAGTTTTATCTACATATAATAATAATAAAGATAACTAAGTTAATATTACTATAGATATAGATTCTTTAAATCTAAATAAGTCTATTGCTAATAATAATAATAAGGAAGATAAAGACACTGTTTAGGAAAATGTAAATATATCCCTTTCTCCTAATAATAATAAGAAGAAAATAACTAATAATATCCTTTTACTAGGTAGTATAATTAAGAAGAGCTTAGTTAAAGCTAGATTATTTAGTAAAATAAAAGGAGATTCTATAAACTTTTGCTTAGATACTAGAGTAACTATACATATAATAAAGGACCTTACTTTACTCTCTAATATTAGAGATATTAATATAAAGGTAAAGTAGGGGAAAGTAGGTACTATAACTGCTAGAAAAAAAGGAGATTTATTCCTTACTTTTAATAATAATATTAATATTATGTTAAAAGACGTTATATACATACTATAACTAGGTATTAACCTACTAAGTTAATTATAACTAGATACCTTAGATATTGTATCTATTGTCTATAAAAACCCTATACTATACTCTATAAAGTAGGAAAAAGTACTATGTGTAGGTACTAAGAAGTATAACTTTTACTTCTTTAATATAAAGGTTAATAGGACTTCTGCAGTAATGAATACCCTTATAAAAAGTCCCTCTTATAAAGAGATTTAAACCTTAACCCCTATAAAGGGTAATAAAGATAATATAACGTTGTAGTATAACTGACTAGGCTATATAGGCTCTTCTAGTCTATAATATATTAATAAGAATACTATTATAAAAGACATATTGTCTAACGTTATAAACATTACTTATAAAGCTTACCTTAAGGGTAAATTTATAGGTAAAAGGCGTACCTATAGTAAGAATAAAGATAGGGATTATCCCTACTTATATAAAGTAGCTAGTAACCTCTATAGTCCTATAACCCCTACTACTTATAATAAGAGGAAGTAAAAGAAGCTTTTCTTGAATATAAGGCTAAATTTAAAACCTATAAAAGGGAAATAAGAGAATTTAATATAGATAGTAGTAAAGAATTTACTAATAATAATATAACTAAAGTATATAAAATAAATGGTATAAAACATAATATAAGACCTCCTTATACTCATAAACCTAACAGTTTAATAGAGCGTATTATACGTACTATTATTAATAAAATTAGATATGTTTTATACACTTCTAACCTACCTAAATACCTATGGGGAGAGGTAATCCTAGCTTGCTTATATCTATATAATAGAACCCTATATAAAGCTATAGGGTTTAAAACCCCTTATAAAGCTAAAAATAATATAAAGCCTAATTTATCTAATATAAAACCCTAGGGTAGTGTCTGCTACTATAAGAATAATAACCCTAAGCTTAAAAAGCTAGATACTAGGGTAAAAAGGGCTCTTATAATAGGATATAGTTAAAATGCCTATAGAGTATTTAATCTAGAAAAACGTCTTGCTAGCTAGTCTAAAGATACAGTTATTCTAGAGAATACCTTTATATCTAATAATAAAAAAGAACTACCTTTATCTATAAATATAGATAGTCTATAGTAAGATAAAGGAAATAATATAGAAAGCAGAATAATAGAATATCCTATTAGTTTTAAGGATATTAATAATCCTATAATAGATATAAACAATAGTAATAACGTTAGTAATAATGTAAATAATAATATAAAGGATAATAAGAATAATATAAGGGATACTATTATAGTTAATCTTAATCTACTACTAGTTATACTATCTAAGATAACTATAGATATTCCTAGTATATTTAATAAGGAAGATTATACTTAGGTAGATAATGAAGAGGCTTTATTATATACTGTTACAGATTACCCTACTCTAAGAGATATATTATCTACTATAAAGAAGAGTAAAAGTAAAGCTTCCTATATATTATCTATATTAACTCTATGTAAACCCTCTACATATAAATAAGCTATAAACTCTTCTAATAAAGAGGATTAGATTAAAGCTATAGTTATAGAGATAAAGGATCTAATAGATTCTAATACTTAGACTATAATAAATACCTCTAATAATATTAAACCTCTAGGAGGTAGATAAGTATTTAGATTAAAATATAATGATAAAGGGGAACCTTATAAATATAAAGTAAGATAGGTAGTATAAGGATTTAACTAGTATATTAGTATAGATTACTTAGAGACCTTTAGTACTACTTGCAGGCCTAAAAGCTATAGATTTATATTAATCTTAGCTATATACTTAGGCTAGGATTTAAACTAATATAACGTTACTATAGCTTTTCTACACGCTGAAGTTAATAAAGATATATACGTTAAATTACCTACTAGTTTCTCTTATATTAATAGAACATTAATATATAATAATAATACTAGCTTACAAGATTAAGTCTATAAGCTTATAAGGGCCCTATATAGGTTAAAATAAAGTCCTAGGTTATAGTATAAGTATCTTAGGTACTTACTAGAAAAACTTAGCTTTATAGTATCTCTATATAATAAGGCTGTATTTATCCTTATTAATAATAGCAAAAAGGCTATATTAGCTTACTATATAGATAATTTTCTATTAGCTACTCCTATAGAGGTTATAGCTAAAGATCTATATATAGATGTAATAAAGGATATAAAGCTTAAAACCCTAGGTATACTTAAGGTTTTTCTTAGTTATAAGATAACTATAGATTAAGGAAATAAAGCTTTATATATCTATTAAACTTAGTATACTAAAAAACTGTTAGTTAAATATAAGAAAACTGACATATATCTAGTTATAACTCGTTTAGACCCTACTATAAAGCTAGTTATAAATATAGGGTAAGCTACTAAGGATAAAATATAATAATACTAGTAAGAAATGAGCTCTTTATTATACCTTGCTTTAAAAACTAGGCTTAATATTGCGTATGTAGTAGGAATATGTGCTTGTTATATAAGTAACCCCTCTAAGGAGTATTTTAATGCCCTTAATAGAATATAGGGGTATCTAAATAAATTTCCTAATTTAGGATTATTATTCTATAACTGCAATAAAATAGACTTTAATATAATAGGTTATATAGATTCTAACTAGCCTAGAGATCTTAATAATTGAAAGTTAACCTTAGGGTATATATTTTGCTTAGGGTTTTATAACATAATAAGTTGGAATTCTATAAAGCAAAAAACAGTAGCTTTAAGCTCTTGTGAAGCTGAATATATAGCTTTAATAGAAGCTATAAAAGAAGCTATATATCTATATAACGCTTATTATTATATCTGTAATAAATTAGGGGTTAATTTAATAAAGCAGAAGCCTAGAATATTAATAGATAATTAAGCAGCTTAAAAGCCTGCAGAAAACCTAGAGTTTTATAAGTAAGTTAAACATATTGATATTAAATATTACTTTTTAAGAGACGCTGTTATAAATAATGAGATTTATCTCTATTATATAGATACTAAGGATAATCCTACTAATATCCTTACTAAACTAATAGGAAAGATAATCTTTTAGAAATTTATATCTACTATATAGTTAGTAGAAAAGGGTTTTTTACTGTCTAATAACGATAATAATACTAATTGTTAGAATATTAATTCTAAGGGATCGTACAGCAACCTATAGACTTCTCTAAAGTCCTTACAAATTACATTCTTATAGATAAGAACGCTAAGATTAGAACTATACGTCTACCTAGTATATCTAGCATTAGATAGTTAGATACTGTAAATAATTAAGTATTATACAAGTAGTATAACTACCTTATACAAAGCCTAACTATTCTTACTTAGTTAGATTAGTTATATATAGATATCTATCTTTAATTTACACATTTACCTTCCTATATCTATATATATGTATGTAAGTCTACCTAACACTAATTAGTAATTACTTAGTTAATTACATAATTACACTTTATATAATTATAGATTAGTAAGAGTAATAAGATAAAGGCTTAGCTATACTTTACACTATATAACTAAGAGTTTTAAAACTACCTATTATTACCTCTATAAGAACTAGATAGATAGTAGAGGAACCCCTTATACTAAGTCCCTACCTTCTATCTACTGTTACCTCTATAAGAACTAGGTACTAGGAAGTAAGATAACTATTATTATAAATAGTATATAATAGAGATTTAAGTTATTACCTCTATAAGAACTAGATAAAGATTAATATTATACTACCTTTAAAGTATTTAGTGTATAGTATTTATATAATAACTACTAGTAAAATAATATTAACTACATTATATAATATAATATAGTTACTACTACTATACCTTTATTAGATAAATAAGACACCCCCCTAATAGGGTCCTAAGACCTCTAAGATAAACCCTACCTACCTATATATAAAGAGATATAAGAGAAAAGTAAGATTATACTCTCTATATAGAAGGCAAACACCTACTTAAAATACTAAGGAAAAACACTTAATATTAAAAGTACCCTACCCCTATAGCAATTTAACATATACGTTAGGTACCTAATAATAGAAATTATTTACCTTAAGCTTAATAAAGATTAGATTAAGACTATACTATATAAAGACCTTTACTACTAGACCTTATACTAATAAGGATAGGTCTAAGCTACCTTTATATAGGAGCTTATATAAATCCTTAAAGAGAGAGGGTTCTATATCCTCCCTAACTATACAGTAAAGGTCTAAATTATAGAAATTATATAGTAAATTACCTAGGAATTTAATAATAAGGATAAATAGATAAGTACTATATTACTAGCTATATAAAGCTCTATAGTAGAAAACCTACCCCCCCCTCCTAAAGAAAACTACTCTCCTATATAACTAGTTAGGCTAGACCTTACTACCTAGTTAATTAAATAGTAAGGAAGTAGTATTAGTATTAGCTATATAATACCCCCTAGGGTATGTTTCTTATAGGGAGTTAATAGCTTCTCTAAATTCACTAGCTATATAATAACCCCCTTACATAAGGATACTATTTTTAAACTTCTACCTTAATAAATAGTTTATAATAGACTATACAAACCTAGTATTATCTTAAACTTTTAGAAGGGATAGAGAAAAGAGAGAAACTATACTAGTAAGCTATATAATATCCTATATAATAAGGCTAAGGTCTTTATTAGCTTCTATAGATATCTTTATATTACTAAAGACTAATACTATACTATATTTCTTAATATTCTTTAGGATTGTATAGAAGAATTCTACTTACACTATATTAGCCCTATAAAACACTAGGATAAGATATATAATATACTAGATAAGTATTTTAATACTAATATTAATTATAGCTTATACTAAGCTAATTAGATAATAATATCCTTTATATAAGTAAAGAGAGAGAACCCTAAACAGATAATAATAGAAGTCCTAAAGATATTACTAGATAAGATCCCCCTTATATAGTAAGTACTAGGGTTAGGTTTCTAAGGAGAAGTTATGCTTTATACATAAGTAACTTAAGTATATAAGGGAGTCCCTAAACTTAAAACTACCCTTAGTAACCTAAAATTATACTATATATATAAGGAATTTTTCTCTAACCTTAAAGCCTCTCTATAAGTTATACTTAACTAGAAAACCCCTTTATATAACACCTTCTTTATTAATAGATAGTATAATTCTAACTTTTATAGGAATTTCTAGTAGCTATATAATAAGAGATCCCCTAGATAGCCCTATAATAGAGGGAAGAGATATTTATATAATTATATATCTAGAAAACGTTATTTTATATATAAGAAAACAAGTTACTAGTCTACTAATTATTTAGGGGAGGAATAGAAATATATAAAAACTTAGTATTTATAAGCTTATATAATACTTTATTAGGAACTATATAATAATTCTATAGTATATTTAATAGATCTTAAAGGAAAGCTACTATATAAGATATTAGATATTAAGGAAGAGGATATACTAGAGGATAAAGCAGTATTCTAATTCCTTATAGTATTAGTATTTTTTTACTATATAATAGGGGAGGATATTTTTTAGCCCCTAAGACTATAGAGGGAGACTAATTTCTCTTTAAGGATCTATATAGCATAGTTTACTAAGGAGAACTTTAGGATATAGGAGCCTCTAAGTTTTTAATAGTAGGGAAGGCTTAAGTACTAGTATACCTAAGGAAGTACCCTTATGTAGAGATCTTATAAGAACTAGGTTTAGCCTATATATAATTTAAGGTAAATACTTTAATTAGTGCTATTAAGAAGATAATTATAAGGAACTAGCTAGGGGAGGTTATATACTATATCCTAGATACCTCTATACCCTTCCTATTTTCCTTATATAATACTAATAGACTAGGAGTATACTTTAATAATATAGTAAACATTATTATATAGAATAATAGATAGATAATTCCTATTATATAAAAATAGGGATACCTATTCTTTAATGTTAACTATATAGAGTTTTCTATATTCTTTACTAAAAGTTAACTTAAATACCTTTATAAATAATTTAGATACCTCTATATAGACTATCTCTACTACTTACTTTATAATACTAGACATATGGATATATAATATAATGTTTTAGAAAAGATCTAGAAGTTCTATTTCTACTACTAGATATATAACTAGTTACCTAGATAATTTAAGTTCTTCTTAAAGGATAATAGCTATTTTAACTATAAGATTATTATTAATATTATATAACTAAGTAATAAGAATGCCTTATGTATAATTAATATAGAGATAGGCTTCGAGGCTATAATATTCCTTAAGTCTTTATCTATATAAGATACTTAGAATACACTTTTAAAATATTAGATCTATATATATATTAGTCTACTAGACTATATTATATATAACTTAAGTGTAAACTTTACCTTAGCTAACTTCTAAAACTAAGCGAAGATAATAGGGATTATATATAATAAGATACTAGTAGAAGCTTACTAGTTAGTTAGAAAGATTAAATAAGTATATATACCTCTCTAATATATATATAATATCCTATCCTAGGAAATTAGCTATAATATAAATAATAAGATAGTCCTCTAGATAGCTATTAAAGCCCTAAATAACATAGCTAGACTATATAGTATTATACTAACCCTCCTTACTTTTAGGATATATCCTAGGATAGGAAATGTTATAGGCTTTACTATAGATAATAAGTATAGGTAGAGCCTATATATAGAATAACCTTCTACTAACTATAGCCTACCTAGTAGGCTGCTAGTTATCCTCTAGAGAGTAGCTAGAGTATAGATTCTTCTATCTCCCCTCTTTAGTATAGATATATTTAATTAAGGTACCCCCATTATTAACTAATAATAGCTATACCCCTTATATATCTATACTTAACTAAACTACTAGTACCCCTTTAGTACCCTACTAATCTACTGCATACCTATACTATAGACACTCTAAACCCCTAAGAGACACTAGAGGCCTAGATTGCTATAGTAATAAATACTATAGTAAGTCCCCTCTAGTAGAGAGTTATTAAGCTTATAAAAAAGCTATTAAGATAAGCTAAACTAACTCCTATAACTAAGAATATAACCCTAGGCTATACTACTAATAACCCCCTAGTAGTCCTTAATAACCCTATTCTTTAATAGAAGCTACTACCTAGTCCCCTAAAGTTTATAGGTAAGAGAAGTAAGTATACTAGCTAAGCCTAGTAGATATAGAATAAGATTACTATAGATAGGTAATTTTATTAGTTAAATATAGAAATCTAGTACCTAATTAACTCCTACCTAGAAACTAGTCTTTAGTAAGTAGTTACTACTTTCTATATAATAGGAGGAAATAAAGGTTTATATAGCCTAAATAACTTTATATTATACCTTAACTAAATATATAAGGACCTTAATACTTAGTCTTATACTACTACCTTACTATAAACCCTCTACTAAAGAGAGAATTAGTTACTCTCTAACTTCTTACTAAAATAGGAGAGAGCCTTAGTAAAAGCTAATAAAGCAAACTAGGCAAATAATACTAAGATTACCTTCCTTAAAGAAGCCCTAAAGCTAAGCCTATAGAGGAGCTTAGTAGTAGTTAACCTACTAGTAAACTATAATAGCTAGCTTAATAAGGTTTAGACTATATTAGAGAAGCTAGACTATATAAACTCTTATAGGCTAAAGTACTTAGTAACTACTTAGGTTAACTATAATAGGGATATCTAGATAATAGGTACTATTAAGACCTATAAGGTTAAAGCCCTTAAGGATAATAATAACTCTTTAGGTAAAGAGGAAATATACTATTACTACTATTACTATAAGAGGGGGTACTTATAATAGAACTACTTATAGTATACTAAGAATAAGTCTCTTTAAGTCTCTAAAGCTATAGTACTAACCTAATAGCTAGTGCTTACTTACTTTAATAATAAGGTTTACTACTTAACTAAGGATACTAACTTAGAAAAAGAGTAGCTTAGGTATAAAGTTAGGTACTTACAGAGCTTTAACAAACTATAACTACATAAAACTATAACTATATGTAGTTATAGTTTAACTATAACTATATAAAGTGTAGTTATAGTTTAACTACAACTATATCTAGTGTAGTTATACTATAACTATAACTATAAGTAGTAAGTCTATACTATAACTATAACTATAACTATAGTAGTGTAGTTGTAGTATATACTACAAGTAGTAAGTCTAAACTATAACTATAACTATAACTACAGTAGTGTAGTTGTAGTTATACTACACTTAAACTATAACTACAGTAATAAAAAGAGATTAAATTAGTTTATAAAAGATATTATTATATATATAATACTAGGCCTAAGATATAATATTAGTAGTATTTTAACTATTAGTATAGTATGAAGAAAAGTATTTATATTCTTACATACTATTTACTATTTAGTTAAATATATATATTTACTATTTATATTTATATTCTTAAATTTATATCCATAATAGATATAGAATAATTTATTCTAAGCTAATAAGATATAAATACTGTTAGACTTATAAGTTATATAGCTTTATAGTAAAATATAAGTTATAAGTTATAACTACTATATACTACATACTATATAGTACATACTATATACTTACTAATACTATATATAGTAATTAGTAATATACTAAGTAATATATATAGCAAAGTCTAGAATATATATTTATTTACTATATTCTATTTAGTAGTTAGTAACTTAGTATATAAGTTATAACTTATAACTATAAATATCTCCTCTCTCCTCCCTTAAACCCTTAGATTCCTTCTTCTTTAAGTCTTTCTACTTTTATAATATTAACTAGTAACTACTTACTACTTAGTACTTACTACTTAGTACTTATAGTACCTACTAAAGTACTACTATAAACTTAATCGTTAAAAGTAAAACAACCTTATAAGTTATATATAAAGCTATTTTATATTAATTAAATAATCTTTTTATACTATTACTACTAGACTTAGTATTAACTAGTAGCTTAAAAATTATAATGGATTATAATACGTAAGTTCTTTACTACTTACTACTATACTAATAGTACTACTTAATTCTAGATTTTATCCCCTTTCTATATAAGATATAGTCTATATAAAGATATAAATTATAATACTTATTACTTACTAAGTTACTAATACTACTTAATAGAATAATAAATAAGCAGTTACAGTCGAAATATATTAACGAGCGAATTGAGGCCTATAATATTCTAAAGATTAATATTACTATTAATAATAGTAATATTAATAGTATCCTTAGTATTTTAACTAACTATACTAAGTCTTTCCAAGCATTATTAAAGGAAATATATAATTAGATTGCAGAAGATCAAGAGAATAATATCAATAGTAATACTAACTTAGATACTAATAAGAATAATGGCATAGATATCTATTTAATTCTTTTTAATATTATAGAGTCTAAAAGATATATTATCTATAATAAAGTCTCTAAGCTTCTTATACAAGCATACTTTAATAAAGAGCTAGAGAAAGATATTAAGAAATATAAAGTAAGTAAAGTTTCTATATGATCTAATAAGTACTAAATAAAGTACTTAGTACTAAGTAGTACTATAATACTATTATTATAGACTTCCTTTAGTATATACCACTATATACTATATAGTATAGTATATTAAAGTATTAAAAGTAGTTACTAATATATTATAGAAAAATCTTTTAGACTTAGTAGCTTTTACGTTTAATGAGTTTATTATAGAGTGGTGTAATTTACAAGAGAAAAAAGAGGGTAGTAAAATTAGTAGTAAAGAGTTAACTATGATTAAAGATATATATAGAAATATCTACTATAGTAGAGATTTTCTTCAAGATATAGAATAAGTTATTAAGTAATAAGTATTTTAAAATAGTATAAGATTAAGAGTAGAAGTTATATAATAAAAGTAAGGAAAATATAAGTAGTATAATAATATATTAAAGTAACTAATAGAGATAATACAGTATAAAGGTATATATATATTATATAGTATAAACTATAAGCTTCAATTTTCTAACTTCTAAGTAAAACTACTTAAAAACACTACTTATAAGAGTAAGACATAGATAAAGATATAATATACTATAGTTTTTAATACATAAAAGAGTAAAAGTATTTAGTAAATAATAACTTAATAACTTAATAAGTATAACTAATTTACTATCTAACTATAAAACTAATACTATCTACTATTTATACTACTTAGAAGTAGTAAAGCAGTCTCTTCCTAACCTTTTCTACTAACTTAAATGCATATTAAGCCCATGCTTTCTAGGGAAAGTCTTTTTACACTGTAAACACTAAAAACCTCTTTTATTCTTTTTCTTCTATTTAATTTATATTAGTATTATTACTTTTAGTAGTATAAGTATAAGAATAAATATTTAACTTATAGTTAAAGGAGTAGATACTATATTATTAATATCTTGTGAAGGCTCTAGTAAAAGCTCCTTAGGAGTAGGAGGTAAAACAAGAGGATAATTATCCTCTTCTATATTAAAGGAAAATTCGTTTAAATCTAACGGTTGGTCGTTTTTAAGGTTTTTAATAAGAATATCCTTATTAAAAGAAGGGGTAGAATTAGGGTTAGGGTTTAAATCTAACAGGGTAGGGTTAATAGTATTATCTAGCTAATTAGGGTAAAAGAAACTAGGGTTAACTAGTTCCTGTAACTTATAAAGAGTATAATATATCTTGTTTATAGTTTCTTAGATAGGGTTAGGGTTAAGATAAATAGAAGAAGTAGTAGAGGAAGAAGGAATAATAGTAGTATTAGTAGAGGAAGACATTTTATTGAGTTATAAGTTATTAGGTTGTTAGGTTATAAAGGTTGTTGTTATTCTTTAATGTATACTGTCTAGTATAGAGAGTAAGAAAGAAGAAGTAAATAGATAGAAGAAAAAGAGGGTTTATATAGATAAAGAATTTCTATATTCTTTACTTAGTAAAGTATATTAGTAGTTATAGAACTAGATAGAAGTCTAGGTAAAAGTTAGATAATATTATAGTTTAATTACTTAGTATTAAAGTAAAAGTAAAATATAGATTAGTATAGTATAGTAGATAATAGAAATCTAAGTAAAAGTTAGATTATGTTAAGGTTTAATTAATTAGTCGTATAGTAAAGATAAGAGATATATTAGTATAGTATAGTAGATAATAGAAATATATAGATAAAATAGATATCTAAGTAAAACTTAGATTATATTAACGTTTAATTACTTAGTCTTATAGTAAAGATAAGATGTATATTAGTAATTTAGTATAGTATAGTAGATAATAGAATTATACTATTAGTAAAATATATATAGTTATATTATATATACTCTAGTATTTAATATATATTATAAATATAAACTCTATAGACTATAGTATATATATATATTATATAAATAAAACTCTATCTTAGATTCTTAGGGTTACTATCTAGTATATACTATATACTATATAGTATATACTATATACTACGTAAGATATACTATAAGTATTAACTAATAAAACCTTAAATCTAGTATAAGATACTATAGTCTATTAGTAAGACTTTCATAATATAAAAGATTATTTTTAAGTAGTAAGGAGTAACTTACTCTTAGTAAGTACTAACTTACTAAGTAGTAAGTAAGTAGTAAAGTACTATATAATTACTAATTTAGTAATTAGATAGTAAGTACTTTAGAATAGAGTTCTAAGTACCTTAGATTAGAGTTCTAAGTACTAGAATCCTTTATACTCTAAGACCTAAGAGATAATACTAAATTACTAATACTTATAGTACTTACTAAGTTACTAGTTAGTAGTTACTAGTTAATACTAACTAGTTAGTAACTTATCTAATATTTAGTATACTAAACTAGTAATACTAGTAATATATATATAAATAATTTATATATATATTATATATATAGTTATTACTTATCTATACTATATAATGTATATATATTTTTATATATATTATATAATATATATTATATATATATATTCTATTTTAGTATTTAGTATAAGAAATATTACTATATTATAGAAGTATATAAGGGATCTATATTCCCCTTTTAAATAGAAAGATATTATCTATCTACTATTATCTTACATACTAAGTATCTAAAGAATATAAGTAATAACTACTAGTCTACCTCTAAGTCTACTACTCTTACTCTTAGCCTCTTACTAAGTTACTAGTTACTACTTTAGTACTTAGTATAAATTACTCTTTCTTACTTATCTTTTTACTACTAAATATATTAGTATATCTATATAGTATACTAATAACTAAAAATCTAAAAACGTCTTCTTTTTTTTACTATTCCCTATAACCCTTATATTTATTCTATATTTAAAGATAACTACTATATAAACTACTAAACAAAACTATCTTAAAATGGATTCTAGTTACGAACCGTCTTAACCCTCTTTATCTGCTTCTAGCCCTATTATTACTAGTACTTTAAGCCAGAATAGCCCTATATCCTTTCTTCCCTCTATTCTAACTGATAGAAAATATAAAGATAGTAAAGAAAACTAGCCTAACTATACCCTACCTAAAACAACAGCCTTTATTATAACTAAAGGGTTATTTACAGCTAAATTAGCCCCTATAAATATTAACAAAGAAAGGGATATTATATGCTACTGTTAAGCTAAAGGCTGTAACTTTAAATTTACTACTAAAGCTAAACGATTCTAAGCTAGTAATAGGGCTAAGCACTTTAGAGATAAACATCCTTCTGTTATTTCTATAGTAGAAGATGAAAATAACCCTAATAAAGTACCCTGTAAGTTATACTTTAAATAATATTATTAATAGTATTAATAATAGAGTTATTACTAACCCTAACCCTATAAATATAGTTATAGAATGGAATGAGGTTAAACAGTTATCTCAATCTAATATTAACAAATATATGTCTATAAGTTTAATAACTGGTTTTAAACGCCCTAGATATTCTAATAGTCTTAGCTATAACTTTAATAACGATATAGGAATTCAAAAGGTTATAGCATTTATGCTTTAGTTTAATATACCTTTTAGTACTATAACTTTAGACTCCTTTAATACTCTTTTAAACTACTATAATCAGTAAGTAATCCTATTTTTATAAATATTACTTTTAGATAGTAAATATTAATAGTATTTACTATTTACTAAGTATATATTATAATTAAATACTTAAACTACTAACTATCCTTACCATTATATTCTTCTACTTATTAGTGATACTAATACTATAAACTATAATACTAATACTAACTATTAATTCTTTAGTGGATCTACCCCTATTGATTATCGAAAGCTTATATAAATTATTAATAACCTTTACCTTAAAGAATTTAAATCTCTTAAACAGCTTATTTCTAGCTATATTAAGAATTATGGTACTATATTTATTTAGTTAGATATATGGACCTATATAGACTTTAAAAGTTACTTAGGGGTAATTAGTTGTTTTATAACTAATACCTTTAAGTTAAAGTATATTTTACTTGGTTTTGAACCTCTTACTGAAGCCCATACTAGAACTTACTTTAATAACGTTTTTATTAAAAGTATTCTAGAACAATACGCTATTCCTTATACTAGTATTATAAGGTAAGTAATACTAATAATATCCCTAACCTTTATTTAATACTATTAAGTATTATATATTTAAGAGGGTTTAACTTACTAATATTATATAGTATAACAAGAGATAATGGAGCAAATAACAATACTTTCTTAGATAACCTTTATAATTCCTTTATTTCAGATATTAAAGATAACTTAGTAGAAAAAACCTCTAATATTTACGACTATCGTTGCTTAGCACATACTTTAAATCTAGCAGCTAAAGATATAATAAGTAGTTATATATTATTAACAACATTAGATAAAGATATTCTAGAGTTTAAAAACCTAAGGTTAATTAGTAATACAACTAATAGTATTATAGAGCTTAATAAATTAGAAAACGATAAGCTAGTAAGATTATTATCTAGTAAGTATTACAATTTTATTATTAATTAATTAAATACTTAAAGTACTAAGTAGTAAAGTACTAGTACTTACTACTTAGTATTTCTATTATATTCTATATAGTATTTACTATTTACTAACTTCTATTTAGGTAGTATAGGATCTCTTAAGATGGTTGTGATATTTTTAAGAAATAATACTATTATCTAGTAAGAATTTAAAACAGCTATTAAACTAAGTAAAGAAGCTAGTTAATTACCTACTAATCTTAATAAAACAAAGATTCCCTTATGTAAGTAAACTTTTAACTATTAAATACTTACTAATTAATAGTTATTACTAATTACTAGAATACTATTAGATTAGTAATTAATTATTAAGTTAATAACTTAATAGTAATACTAATATACTATTAAGCTATTAATTAGTTATTACTTACTACTTAGTAACTACTAACTATAATACTATTATACTAATCTTATTATATAGGTAATAATACACCCTTCTAGGCTATATATTATGTAAATGTGTTTTATTTCTAGGATTTAGTAATAGGTATTAAGTATAATAATTACATTAAGTTTCTAACTAATAACCTTAGAGCTTCTAATAATATCTCTACTTCTATCCCTTAATTATACTGTACCTACTAGATAGCGTAGATTACTGCCTATAGCTAGCCTAAGTGCTCCTTTATATCTATAATTATTTCCCTATCCCTCTGCTTCTAGGCTATCCTGCTAATAAAGCAGGAGAGCCTCTGCTGCAGGGCCTGCCTTATCTTAATAATCTGATCTGCATTAGCTGCTAGGCTGTTAAGAAGGAGAATCGCTAGCCTAACGCTTGCTATATTAATTACTATATAATTGTTTATATAGGCATTAATAGTAATAATACTGTATATTAATTAACCTCTATATTATGTAATAATAGTATATATTTAAGCTACTGTAAACTGCTTTATAACCTCTAAGGGGTTATAGTTAGGAGGGGGGACTATGTTAAAGAGATTACTCTAGTTAATTAAAGTTATAGTTAAGTAGTATTTAACTTAGTTACTTTAGTAGATTTTTATGCAGGATTTATCTGGATTGCAGGCTTTGTAGGTTATAGGTATAGTTAATAGGAGAATCCTAGGAGATTCTATTGTTGCTAACTCTATATACCTAAAAAGTCTGCTCCTTAAGGTTTAACCTTAATGGTTTAGAGTTCTTGCTGTAGACCTTAAAGGTATAGACCTTAATAGTAAAGGCATTTCTAGTAAGTTAATCTAGCATTAAGTGAAGACTATACTAATCCTATAGTATAGTGTGTTTTTAAAATAAGCTACTATACTAAGTTAACAGCATAAGAATAGGGTATAGTGCTTGTATTAGGCTATTTACTGCTGTTTTTTTTTTGCATTATGTGACTAATCTTAACTGCTAGATCTAATAGGTTCTACGCTAGTTAAAATAGCGTTCTTTAATAGGTAATAATACTAGATAGAACTTAGTTTACTGTATAATTTAAGATGCTATTATTCTAAAGCATCCTTTAAATTACCTTAGTAGAAATACTACTATTAAGGCTTTTAAAGCTATTTACCCTACAGCAGATACTTAGGTCTAACTAGAGCACCTAAACGATATTTTAGAGGTTTTTTTTATACCTACTACTTATCTATAGGGTTAAACCTATATTACAAATAGTACTATCTTAACTATTCTTAATACTATTTATAGTTAACTAGATAATCTACTTTAGTTACATACTAATAACGATAAGTAGGTTATAGATAAGGTAAGTTTTTTAAGTTATATAATATAACTATTAACTTAGTTATTTATATTATATAGTATTTAAGTATTATAATAAAGTAGTTATTATTTAACTACTATTCTATATTAACTTAGTACTATAGACTATAGTACTAATTTCACTAATTTTCTCTAGACAAACAAACGACTTTATCCTTACGCTTCGAAGTTTATGGCTGCTATTAATAAAGGGGTAGAAAAGTTAAGAAAATACTATCCAGGCCCTATTACTATTAGTAACTACCCTACTTATAAGCCCTTTTTATTCGGATTTATATTAGATCCTCAATTTAACTATAAGACTTTAATTAACGATGATATTATTAACTCTTTTATTGGGAAAGATGTAGTACGACAAGCTTATAGAGACCTCCGTTTAGAATATAAAACGTAAGTTATATCCTAGAATTACTACTTAATTATTTATATCTATATTTTTCTTTTAACTACTATAGTCTTAGTATTATATACTATTAGTCTATTACTATAGTAGTATATAATATTATATTTATTATTATTAATAGTAATAACTTAGTAAAGAAATAACTAATATATATATTATAGGTTAAAAGCAGAGGTTATTACTAACCTAAATAATAATAATAAGGATCATAATAAGTATTACTTATAGTCAAATAATACGTTTATACAGCTTTATACTGACTCTGATTCTAATTCTGATAATAATACAACTAGCTCTAATAATAAGGGTAAAAATAGAGCTAATAATATACTGCAGACTAATATTTCTATTAATTTAGATAAAGAAAGAGATAATACTAGGCAACCTTTTAATTACCCTAGGCCTAGGCCTAGAGATTTAGTCTCATAAGGCTATTTTCCTATTAAAAGAAAGGAGGAAATAAAGAAATCCTAACAAAACGAACTTAAATACTATTTTAAGTGCCCTATTGAGGATGATAAAGTAAGTTATTACTATTAACTTAAAGTATTACTATTTAATAGTTTATAATTATATTATATATATAACTATATTATTAAGTTATAGTATATTTTATAGATAAATACTAATATTAATATAGGTTAATCCTTTAGAATGATGGTGTCAAAATGAATTTAAATATCCTATTCTTACTATATTAGCTAGAAGATATCTAGCTATACCCCCTACTTCTGCAGCTATAGAGGGTACCTTTAATCAGTCTAGTAATATTATTACGAAAAGAAGAACAAGCTTAAAGAATAAAACTAGAAAACAACTACTATTATTAAAGGGCTAGAGTCTAGACCCTATTAATAATAGTGGTATAGGGCCTAAGTTATACCCTGATTTATTTGATATAGATCATGAAGATCTACCTAACTACTATAATGAAGATGAAGAAAGTAGTGAAGAAGAGGAGAATGTACAAGAGGAGGATAATAATACTGATTTATAAGAGGATATTTTCTTTATTTAGTATTTTATGTTATTAATTTATTAGTATTAGTATTTAGTAGTAATAGTTAGTTAGTAATAGTATAATAGTATAACTCTTATTATGTAGAATATTATTCTTAAGTACTTTAGAATAGAGTTTTGAATACTTTAGAAAGGATTCTTTTCTAGTAGTTACTAGTTAGTAAGTTAGTACTAAGTAGTAAGTACTTTAGTACTTATAAGTTACTAACTTACTATTCTAGTCTTCCTTAATATTAAATAAGTAATTAATTTATATTAGTTTAGTAGTTACTAGTTAGTAGTAGTTACTAACTTACTGTACTCTTAGTAGTATATTACTTTACTAAACTAGTAGTCTATTATAACTAGTTTACTATAGCGTATAAGCTATAGTCTCCTAATAGTATACTATACTACTACTAAGTTCTAACTAATAAACTACTTTATTAAAGACTAGTAAAACTATTAGTCTACTAGACTACTACTAAGACTATTTTCTATTTAATATTATTTAAATATTATATCTTTATATAGATAATAGACTAATAGTATAAGTTATTATTAAGGGATAATTACTACTATAAATAAACTATATAGTAGTATTAAATTTACTCCTACCTTTATACTGTAGTTATAGTTTACTACTGTAGTTTACTATAACTACTGTAGTGTAATTGTAGTTTATACTACAACTCTCTTACCTATACTATAACTACAACTACAACTACAGTAGTATAGTTATAGTATATACTACAACCTTCTTACCTATACTATAACTATAACTACAACTACAGTAGTGTAGTTATAGTATATACTACAACTACTGTAGTGTAGTTGTAGTATATACTACAGGGTGTAGTTTGTAGTTGTAGTATGTAGTTGTAGTTGTAGTTGTAGTTTCTTGTTAATGCTCTGGGTACTTAAGCCTACTAGGGAGGAATAAGAGGGGTAGAAGGAGTTTAAGGAAGGAGGAAATATAGAGGGCTTATTAGCTTTAATTATAGTATAAGTTAATAAAGGATATATTACTAAAGCCTTACTAGACTCTAGGTATAATACCTATGCTATACTAAATTACACTTTTACTTACTCTCTCTACTTACTACTTATAGATTAGACTAGATATACGCTAAGCGCTTTTACTAATTAAACTAATATAATTAATACTAGAGGGGTAGCTATACTAAATATAGAGATTAGTAGCTATATATAAAGGATATATACCTATATTATAGAAGGACTAGATAAGGATATATTCTTTAGGAAACTATAGATATAGGCTAACTATATTATATATAATATAAGGAACTAACTAATATACTATAGTAAGGGGTAAGTAAGGGTATACCTTATAATGTAAGAGGAACTATTATAGATCTAAGAGATCTAGTTAGCTAAGTTCTTCTTAGCCCTATTATTTAGGGTTATATACTAATAAGTAATATAAGACTAGCTACTTAGTAGGGAGGCTATAGTATAGGTTATAGCTATTAGCCTAAAGGATATTAAGAAAGCTTTAAAGCCTAAAGAAGCTATAGATATTATAAAAAAGGTCTTAGTAGAGCTATTAAATAAGTTCTACTAACTGTTTAACCCTACAAAAGCCTATCTAGTACTACCTTACTAGCTTAGAGTTAATTATAAGATATACATAGAGAAGGGACTAGATCCTAAGGAGCTACTGCTCCCCTAGGGCCCCCTATATAATATATTATATAAGGAGCTATTAGTTTTAAAGAAGACCCTAAAGGACTTATTAGATAAAGGCTTTATCTAGGCTAGTAGCTCTACTACTAGTACCCTAGTTCTCTTTATTAAAAAGCTAAGTAGTAGAATTTAATTCTATATAGACTACTATACCCTTAATATACTTATATAATATAATTAATATATACTACTACTAGCCCTTCTAGGCTATGTATTATGTAAATGTGTTTTATTTCTAGGATTTAGTAATAGGTATTAAGTATAATAATTACATTAAGTTTCTAACTAATAACCTTAGAGCTTCTAATAATATCTCTACTTCTATCCCTTAATTATACTATACCTACTAGATAGTATAGATTACTGCCTATAGCTAGCCTAAGTACTCCTTTATATCTGTAATTATTTCCCTATTCCTCTACTTCTAGGCTATTCTACTAATAAAGCAGGAGAGCCTCTACTGTAGGGCCTGCCTTATCTTAATAATCTAATCTATATTAGCTGCTAGGCTATTAAGAAGGAGAATCGCTAGCCTAACGCTTACTATATTAATTACTATTATTATAGGCTATGCCTTAGATAATTATGGCTAGGCTATACCTGCTACTAGATTAAGCGAGCTGTGTGTATACGTATAAAAGGTGTAGTGCTTAAGCGTACTACACACCCTTTTCCTTCCTTTCCTCCTTAGTTTAGATTACTAGTAATTAAGTTACTAATTACCTAAATAAGGCTTTACCTAGCCCTTTATATATCTAAACTCTCTTTCTCTTACCCTTACTAATTATACTGTATAATAAGCAACTATTTTGTTATACTAGACATACCTCTAGCGTAAGATATATAATCTATAAGCCTGCTAGTATAAAATAATAATTACATAATAATTCTTAAAGAAATAGTTACTACCCTAGTAACATAAATATAAACCCTTATAGATATTATGACTGCTAATATAGCCTAGCTGCTACCTCTAGCCCTAGTAATAGTAGCCCTAGCTATAATAGATATGTCTATAGACTTTAAGTGTAAGTAACTGCTAAGTCCCCTAAAGTTTACTAGGTTATGTAAGTATTACTTATCTTAGGCTTACTAAATACATAATAAGCTTGAAATTAATGTAGTATTCTTTACTATAAACTATAAAGCCTAGTATTTTGTCTACTCCTGCCTTAACGTTAGCCCTTAATAGACTATAGCTATATACTATAAGTAAGGCAGCTAGAATAGTAATTATAATGTTATAGGTTTTATAGAGTACCTTAACTATACCTTTAGTAACCTAAATGTATAGGTATAAGCAGCTATAGCACTTATAAGTATCTATATAAAGGAAAATAAGACTTTCTCTAGCTTCTACCCTTAGTTTAAGTAGACTCTAGCTAAGGCTAGCGTAGGAAGTTAGGTAGCTAACGTATAAATTACGCTTATATATAATATACTTAATTTATAACTTAAGAATACACTTATTACTATTATATTACTTAACAGCTTTACTAATATAGTCCTAGTAATTAGTTATATTATATAGAAAGTAGAGGATCTCTATTAGTAATAGTACTTATGTAGCGCATGCCTAGTAATAAAAAAGAAGGAGACTAATAGTAACACCTTAATAACTAGCTCTATAAGAGCTACAGCCTTAAAGGCTAATATAAAGAAGTAGAAGATATATAAGGAAATATATACTTACTATAACTGTAATAAGGTTAGCTACTTAGCCTAAAACTACCTATTAAAGGAGTATAAGAAGGCTTCTATAATATATATAGTAGCTAAGATAAAGGTATAACCCTACTATAATATAGATTATACTACTACCTCTAGCAGTAATAAGGATACTAAGTTAGAAAAAGAGTAGCTCTAGGATAAAATTAGGCCCTAGAGCTAATAAGTAAAGAATATATAGGGTAGGAGGAATTCTAATACGCTTAGAGAATAAGCAGGCTAGTAGTACTAGTAGAGGCCTACATTAATAAAAGACTACCTACTAAAGCCTTAATTAATACTAAGTATAATATATATACTATAGTTAATTATAACTTTATGTACTAATTACACTTACTATATATTAATTAATATAAAATACCCTTAAAAAAGTTTATAGATAGTATAGCTAAGATAGAAGCTAATAGGGTTATAGTCTTTAATCTTAACCTTTGTAGCTTCTAGAAGTATATCTACATATACTTAGTGCGCAGCCTTAACATAGATATCTTCTTAAGTAAGCCTTAGATAGAAGATAATAAAGCAGTCTATAATATAGCAAAAAGGATAGTCTACTATAGTAAGGCTAGCCTTATACTCTACTTAGTTAGATAATAAGAGTCTAAAAGAGTACACTAAATATAAGAAGTATATATTTTAAGTATAGTATTATTCATAGTAATCTACTATAGGACAGCATATAATAGAAAGGCTTCCTATAGGGTAATAAAGGAGCTATGTAACATAGGTACTACTAATAAGTAATAAGACAAATATTATAGTGCCTCTACCTTTAGATAAATTATAGCTATTAGCTTAGCTAATATTAAGAAAGCCTTATAGCTAAAAACCTCTAAGGAGGCTAAGTAGGTAGCTGCAGTTACTATACTGCTATAATAAGTATGTAATAAATTTAGAGACCTCTTTAACCTAAAGACATTAATAGACCTCCTATCCTACTAAAAGGGCTTTAATTATTATATTAAGCTTAAAACAGATACTAGCAGTAAGGAAGCGCTATTACTATAGGGACTGCTTTACAGGATATTACATAAAGAGCTCCTTATACTTAAAAACATACTCTAGGAGCTCTTAGACTTAGGATTTATCTACATAAGTAGCTTATCTATAGGTATACCTATCCTTTTTATCTATAAGCTAAGTAGTAGGCTACACTTCTATTACAACTACTACACGCTTAACGCTATTACTAAGAAGGACTAATACCTATTACTACTTATCTTAGAGATATTATAGTATATAGAGTCTATAAATAGTTTATAAAGGTTAATATAGTAGCTACCTTTTATAAGATATATATTATAGAAGGTAATAAGCTAAAAACTGTATTTTAAATACACTATAGGCTCTTTAAATAGCTTATCTACCCCTTTAGGCTAACTAATACGCCTGCTTCCTAGTAATAGTTTATGAATAGTATACTATAAGAATACCTTAATAACTTTATTATAGTATACCTTAACAATATCTTTATATACTCTAATAGTTTAAAGCAGGACTATAAAAACAAGGTACGCTAAGTCTTCTATATACTTTACATAGCTAGCTTAAGCCTTAATATAACTAAGAGTAAGATCTTAATAAAGAAGGTAAAATATATTAGCTTTATCCTAGAGGCTAGTAAGGGAGTCTCTACTAATCTAGAAAAGGTATATACTATCTATAAGTAGCTTACGCTAACAAGCGTTAAGGGTATATATAGCTTCCTTAGCTTTACAAACTATTACTATACGTTTGTTAAGGACTATATAGTAGTAGTAGGGCTACTTAACATACTTATAAAGAAAGGTATACTCTTTATATAGGAGAAGATATAGTAGAGTGTATTTAATAAGCTTAAGAAGCTATTTACTAATACCCCCCTTCTTTAGGCCTTTAACCTAGCTACTAAGACTATAGTAGAAGTAGATTACACTAGCTTTACGCTAGGAGGTATACTTATGTAGCTAATAAAAGATAGGGTACCTTAACTAGTTACCTTTTACTCCTAAAAGCTTATAGCTATATAATATAACTACCCTATATATAATAAAGAGTTATTAGCTATTATAGAGTACCTAAAAGCCTAGTAAGTAAAGCTATATGCTAATAAGCCTTTTAATATAGTTACTAACTATAAGTCCCTTAAATACTTTATAACTAAATAGAAGTTAATAGAGTACTAAAGTTAATAGGCTAAGAAGCTTATAGAGTATAACTTCTATATTACTTATTAACTAAGTAAGCTTATAGGTATCCCTAATATACTGTTACATAGGGAACAAGATATACTAGTAAATTAAAGTAATAAACGTAAGTAGGGCTGTATTATCTAAGTAATCCCTAATAAGGCTATCCTAGAGGGGATAGTACTTACTAATAACATACCTCTAATAGTAATAACATAGAGGTTATATACTAACTTACTACTAATTCCTAGAACCTAAGTTCTTAAAGATAATAGCCTCTAGTAGATATAAGAAGTAATATAAGATAAGGATAAAGACCTATAGTATATCTATAGTGCTATTATAGAGGGTGCTTATACATTACTAATAGAGACTAAGGTCTATATATAAGTTATAGACTATATACTTAATAATATAAAGTGTCTTACTTAGTAGGGGTAACCATAGGTCCTAGGTAATAGTAACCCTAACTTACCCCTTTATAAGCTTTATGTAACATTAATCTAGTAGAGCTATAAGTCTATAGTAATAGACTACCTAAGCTATAATAGTATACTTAAAAGTATCTTATATTATTTCTATTAGCTTAGTTAGGTATAGGTAATATACTATTTTATCTATCACTATAATATATATAGGTAAAGTAAGGTATAGCGCTATATAAAGAGAGGCTACCTATAACCCCTTAAGATCCTAGAGCGCCTTTAGAGTAACCTTTTAATAGACTTTATTATAGACCTACTACCCTTAGGTATAATAAAAGTATGCTTCCTATAGGTTATTTCTAATTAGCTTAGGAAGACAGTAACCCTAGAGGTAATAGACACTATAGAGGCTAAAGCCTATACTAAAAGGTTCCTCTAATACTACTTTTGCTTCTATAGTATACCTAGAAGTATTATTAGTAATAGAGGGAGTAATTAGATAAGTAGGTTTTAGAGGCGTTTTTATAAGCTTATAGGAGTAGTATAGAAATTAAGTACTACTTACTACCCCTAAAGCAATAGGGCTACTAAGTAATTTAACTAGGAGATTTAAGCTATCCTTTATACCTATGTAAGCTACCTATAGGATAACTAGGTGTAATAGTTACTAGTTATACAGTTAGTAATTAATAATTATGTAGTATCTACAATAGGTATAAGCCTTTTCTTTCTTACCTATAAGTATTATATAGACTCTATTATAGTAATAGAAACTAAGCCTCTATTAGATATATAGGAGAAGGTAGCTAATAAGCTTATTAACTAGATAATAGAGGTAATACATATAGTATAAGCTACTATAGTAGTAACTTAGTAGTATTTAGAAGAAGCTACTAATAAGCGCTATAGCACTACTAAGAAGTTTAAACCTAGTAATAAAGTCTAGCTTAACCTACATAACTATTACTCCCTAAGGCTAAACTAGAAGCTTAATTAGCTCTATAGTAAGTATACTATAATAAAAGTTATAAGCCCCCTAGTTATTAAGCTAAACATACCTAGCAGTATTTATAACTGTTTTTATATTAACTTACTCTAAAGAGTAGCCTTAGACCCCCTACCTAGATAAGGTATAATAAATAAGTAACTACTGCTAATAATAGAGGATAGTAAGTAAGAATAGTATATAGTAGAGATCCTAGCAGCTAAATAGCGCTACTAAGGGTGCTTAAAGACACACTAGGCGCTTATTTAATAGGAGGGGTTTATAGAGCCTATATAGGAGCCTATAGAGCTTATTAATAATATATTAGCACTTAATAACTATAAATTAAAATATAGCCCTATTAAAGACTATAATAGTAACCTAGCCTATATGTAATAGTAATAAGGAGTATAGAGGAGTAGTAAAAATAATGTTATTAATAGCCTATAGCTAGAAATTCTAAAACTAACGCCTATAGGTAAGGGTAGTAATAACAGTATAAAAGAAAAGTATATAGGAGTATATAAGGTATATCCCTTATAACTTAATAGAAACATTATTAGTAGTATTAGTAGTAGTAGTAGTAGTAGTAGTAGTAGTAGTAGCAGTAGTAGTAGCCTCCTTATAGTTTATATAGACTATAGTAATGAACTTTAAGCTATTAGTAAATATAAAACTTCTATAGTAACTATATACTTATAGACACTAATAAGTTAGTAATACACTTATAAGCTATAATAAGGCGCTTAGCCTAGTTAGCTAAAAGACCTCCTAAAGGAGTAGCCCTACTAGGCGCTATAACTCTAATAATAGAGGGGATAGTAAGTAGGGTAGCAGTAGAGGTAGCCTAAATAGAGTCTAGCTTAGGGGTAGTAGTAGGGGTAGGGGTAGGGATAGCTAAACTAGTAGAGCTAGTATACCTCTTATGTAAATAAGCCTTAGCTTTAGCCTTAGCCTCTACTAAAACCTAGGACTAGTTCTCTTTTACTAAGGCTTTCTAAGCCTTAGTAGTAAGATAGTAGTACTAGTCCTATATAATTAGTAAGTATAAGTAGTAAAAGCATAAGAAAGGTATAACTTATAAGAGTACTAAGTTAGGCTATATGTACTATAATAGTAGTAAGGGAGGTAGTTACTATTTCTTAGTAGAGAGGTAGGGAGTATTTAGGGATCTACTTAAGGTTAGTATACTAATTATATACCCCTAGAAAAGATCCTATAAACAGGAGGGAGGTAAGTATAGCTACTATATATATAGTTAGTGTAGCGCTTACTAGAAGTAAGCTCCTTAGAGTAGAGGGGGGTACTAGCCTTTTTTATAAAGCAGTTAGTATACTAAAAGTAAGGGATAGCCTAGAGGCTAGTATGCTTAATATACCTATACTACTTAGCTAGGGTCTTAGGAGTAGGGGTCTTAGTAACTAATAACTTATTATTACTTAACTTATAAGCCTATTTATTTTTCTTCTTTAACATACTAATTAGCTCCTAACCTATATAAGGAGGGTATACTACTTATAATCTCTACTACTTAGACAGTAGGGGTAATAGGGAGAGTAGTAGGGGTAATAGAGGGAGTAGTAGGGGTAGCGTTAGGTATAGTAGTAGGGGAGTTAGTAGCCTTAATAGAGATAAAGATAGTAAGGGAACCCTCTAGGGAGGGGCTAAGAGTAGGGGGCTATATACTTAGTTAGTATAGGGTATAACCTTTATAATTTACCTTACTTATAGCTATTTCTTTATTTTATTTAAACTAAATAAATAAGTAAAGTTAGTAGTTAATTTAAGTAGTAAAGGAGTAAAAAGGAGTATACTAATAAGTATATATTTAATGTATAATTTATTAATTAGAAGGCTAGCTAAAAGAAGGAAGAGAGGGATTTATAACCTATAGCCTATAACAAAATTGTTATAGGCTAGTAGATGCCTAGGCTATAGCGTAGTTAGGGTTTTTCTGTTTCTAACTACTATAGATTTTCTGCTCTAGCTAAGGGGGAGGGAGAGGTATATGTTATAGGCTATACCTTAGACAATTATAGCTAAGCTATACCTACTACTAGATTAAGCAAGCTACGTGTATACGCATAAAAGGCGTAGTACCTAAGCATACCATACACCCTTTTCCTTCCTTTCCTTCTTAGTTTAGATTACTAGTAATTAAGTTACTAATTACCTAAATAAGGCCTTACCTAGCCCTTTATAACTATATAATCGTTTATGCAGGCGTTAATAGTAACAATACTATAGATTAATTACCCTCTATATTAATTAATAATATTATATATTTAAGCTACTATAAATTAATTTATAACCTCTAAGGGGTTATAGTTAGGAGGGGGGACTATATTAAAGAGATAACTCTAGTTAATTAAAGTTATAGTTAAGTAGTATTTAACTTAGTTACTTTAATAGGTTTTTATATAGGATTTATCTATATTATAGGCTTTATAGGTTATAGGTATAGTTAATAGGAGAATCCTAGATTCTATTGTTACTAACTCTATATACCTAAAAAGTCTACTCCTTAAGGTTTAACCTTAATAGTTTAGAGTTCTTACTACAGACCTTAAAGGTATAGACCTTAATAGTAAAGGTATTTCTAGTAAGTTAATCTAGCATTAAGTAAAGACTATACTAATCCTATAGTACAGTATGTTTTTAAAACAAGCTACTATACTAAGTTAACAGTATAAGAATAGAGTATAGTGCTTATATTAGGCTATTTACTGCTGTTTCTTTTTGCATTATATAACTAATCTTAACTACTAGATCTAACAGGTTCTATACTAGTTAAATTAGCATTCTTTAATATACTACTACTAATCTTAGAGACCTTCTAGAGAGTTACTACTATAAAGTAGTATATAAAGTTAGATATTATTACTATATTCTATAAGATCTAGATTACTAAGGGATATAAGTATAAGATAGTATTCTATATATAGTATAGCTTATTTTAATAGTTAGTTTGCCCCTTTAGACTTATAGAGGCCCTAGTAACCTTCTAGTATTATATTAATACTATCCTATAGAAATACCTTAATAACTTTATAACTATATACCTTAATAATATCTTAGTATATACTAGTAGCTTCAAAAAGGACTATATAGAGAAGGTTTGCTAGGTACTATATACCTTTAAGGTAGTAGGTCTTAACCTTAACCTTAATAAGTATAAATTCTCTATTATATCTATTAAGTATATTAGGTTTATTATAAATACTAGAGAGGGCTTTTCTTATAACTTAAATAAGATTAAGGCTATTATAGAGTAGTTAGTACCTACTAGCCTAAAAGTAGTATAGAGTTTCCTAGGGTTCTTAAATTACTATTATATCTTTATACTAGACTATACTGTAATAGTTAAACCCCTTACTATACTAATAAAGAAGGGTATACCCTTCTAGTAAGGTAAAGTAGAAGAGGTATCTTTCTAGAAGTTACAAGACCTCTTTACTTCAAAGCTAGTACTCTACTAGTTTAACCCTAATGCTCCTACTAGTATAGAGGTAGATTACTCTAGCTATACCTTAGGGGGGGTAATATCTTAGGAAGATAAAGATAGAAATACCTATATAGTAGTATACTACTTATAGAAGCTTATACTAGTATAATATAACTACCCTATTTATAATAAGGAGTTATTAGTAGTATTAATATACCTCTAAGCCTAGAGGGTAGAGCTCTAGAGTACTACTAAGTTCTAAGTATTAACTAACTACTAAAGCCTTTAGTACTTTATAAAGAAGTAGTAACTTATAGAGTAGTAGAGCTAGTAGGTAGAAGAGCTTACTTAGTATAACTTCTACTTAGAATATAGTCTTAGGAAGCTTATAGTAGTCCCTAACGCTCTATCCTAAAGACAGTAAGATATACTAAAAGGATAGGATAATAAGAGAGAATAAGGCTAAGTAATCTAAGTTATCCTTAATTTAGCCTAACTAGTAACTACTTAATATACTACTACTTATAATATCCTTAATATAATAGTCTTTAACTATAATAATAAGCTATAAGAGCTTTAGAGGGATACTATTACTTATAATAAAGAATACTATAAGGCTTATATAGTAGTACTTTAGTAGGCTAGATCCTTTCCTTTAGAGTTATAATTAAAGGCTTAGATTATAGAGTACTAAATTAACTAATAAAGTAGGCTACTGTTTAGAGATAAGATTTAAGTACCTAAAAGATATAGCCTTAATAACCTACTTAATACCCTATATATAAGAATTATATAGATATCCTATAATATACTAGCTACTAGCTACTTAAGGTATAATAGAACCCTAGAACTTATTATAAGGAAGTAGTACTAGCTATACTATAGTAAATTAGTTTAGAGGTTTATTAGTAACTATAATATATATAGGTATAGCTATATCTAGTAGTAAGCTAATGAAGGCTTACTATAGCCCTTACTAGTACCTAACTATGAATAGTTAGAGATCTTAAAAGACTTTATTACTTACCTCCTACTAATAAAGATAAAAAGTATTTACTACCTATAGATTATTATTAACTAGTTAGGTAAGGGTATTATACTAGAGGATATAGAGATAATAGAGATAGAAGCTTATATTAAACGCTTTATAAAGATCTTCTACACTATATATAGTATACTAAAGACTATTATTAGTAATAGAGGTAGTAACTAGACTAGCTACTTCTAGTATTACTTCTATAAGCTTTCTAAGGCTTAGTAGCTCCTTAGTACCTCTTTCTACCCTTAGATAGATAGTAGTACTAAGCAGTTTAATTAGGAGATCTAAGCTATCCTTTAGATAGTTATTTACTTTATATAGGATAACTAAGATACTTACTTACTAGCTACCTAGCTAGTGCTTAATAATAGGATAGTAACTATAATAGGGTTTAGTCCTTTCTTCCTAAACTATAGGTTCTATATAAACCCTTTCCTAACTATAGATATAGAGCTAGAGGATAGCTAGGAGGTTACTACTACTAATCTAATATAATACTAAAAGGATACTATCTAGATAGTCTAGGCTACTATAATAGTAGTAAAGTATAACTAAGAAGAGTTAGCTAACTACTACTAAAGCCTTACTAAGTAGTACTAAGAGGGGGATACAGTCTAGCTATTACTAGTAAATATAATAATACTAAAAACTTTAAGAAAGTTTAACTAGCTATATTATAAGTATAAGGTTATAAGAGTTATTTTATCTAATATAGTAGAGTTAGATATACTAAAGGGGGTATATAAAGTATTTAATATAGATCTCCTCTAGAGAGTACTTAGTAATCCCCTACTTAGTTAGTAGGTAAATAACTTCTACTTACTACTAGTTACCTATATTAAGGGTAAGCTTAAATAGGTTATTAAAAAGATCCTAGCTATAAGGGAGTATAGTAGAAATAGAGTACTATAGGCGTTAGTTAAATAGGTTAGATATAGTAAGCCTACTTAAGAACCCTTAAGTTAAGTAGAGGATGTATAAGCCTAAGAGGACTATATATAGGCTGCTAGGGGGGTGCTAGAGCCTAAGGAGGGGGTTACTGTTATAGGCTTTACTATAGATAATAAGTATAAGTAGAGCCTATATATAGAATAACCTTCTACTAACTATAGCCTACCTAGTAGGCTACTAGTTATCCCCTAGAGAGCAGCTAGAGTATAGATTCTTCTATCTCCCCTCTTTAGTATAGATATATTTAATTAAGGTACCCCTATTATTAACTAATAACAGCTATACCCCTTATACTTATAACCCTATCTTAAGAGAGCTATATATACCTACTTATATAGAGAAAGAGAGTAAGTTACCCTAGGTAGTTTATTACGTTCTTATAGTAGTAGCTAGTATTAAGGGGGCTCCTAACATAAGGCTCCTTTAGCTTATAGTGGATTGCTATAATACTATAATTAGTTCTAAGGCTAGCATACTAGCGATTATAGTCGCACGCAGCATCAGTAAGGATATCGAGTTTAGGGACGACAAGCCGTATGAGGAAGCATTTGTTAGGAAACATAGTATCTTATATTATTAGACGCTAGAGGCCTAGAGGGCTAGGGATATCCTTATACTACTCTATAGTTTTTAATATAACTATCTAATGTCCCTAAAAACCTGCCTACTTAACGACCTATAGCTAGTAGTATCTATACTGTTATATAGGCGACCTAGAAGATAGTTTGTCTTACTACTACTAAAGTCTTATTAGGACTAGTAATATAACTAACCTAAAACATATAACGCGTTGAAATTCCTAAAGCCTATAATCCTTTTAACGTAATATTATCTTATCGAATAGGATATCCTATATCCCCCTTTTTACTTCCTATTATATTGATTAGGCTGCGTAGGAATCGCATAGCTCGAAACACTAATCGAATTTCTTAATTAATTTGTGTTAGTAGGTAGACGCGCAGAGCAACTACTACGTCACAGTTAAATGTAGCATCGTCGTCCAAGGCTCAGCAGGCACACCCACAACAGCAAGCTCCTCAACTACACCCTCACGCACCAATAGGTAGGTCACTAAGCAGCCCTATTTTATAAGCACTACTAGACTACATCTAATAATTAGATATAATAATAACGCCTATATCTAGCACTAATACGGCTTTATAGGGCCTATAAGGTTAGTACCTATATATATCTTAATGTTTAGCTACTTACTTACATACATAAAACAGGTACTAGTAAGAAAATCTACAGTAATATAGAAAGGACTACTATACTGTATTTGTTAGATAAGATTAAAGAAGATCTATCGCTTAGTAAAGAAATCCAGGTGTAGAAACTCTAGCTTATAAGATACACTGCAGATAAAGATAGGCTTATAAGGAAGTTTAATCGCCTTAGTACAGAGAACGCAGCAATCCGCACTAAGATACACAGGTTAAGGGGACAAGAAGAACGATAGATGGCTGAACGACAACGTTTAAAGGCAGCTTTACAGCTAGCAGGCTCTGTAGTACAACTTAGTTACGCAACCCTAACAAAAGCAAATAAAGACATAAGACAGGCAAGCAAGCATCTTAGGTTTTGTAGACTAAAACATCTGGAGTAATATAGAGTAGGGTATTGATTAGGCCCTCAGCGATATCAAGCAGTTTGTTGGTGCAGGCTTTGTCGAGCAAGGGCCCTATCTTCTCTAACCACCCGTGCTAGACAGGGTACGCAAGGAAGCACACAAGGCCTATCCAAATCGACTGGAGGCGCCCTCTTGTCTCAAGAAGCCACTCTAGGGTTACACCCTACTTTACATAGCCTTTCATATACCCTTTTCATGACTTTCTACTACACAGATTCCCCAGCTAGGCTTGTCTCTGTCGAGTCACCGCCTTAGCTGCTTTGTTTGGTGCTGCCGTCGCCCTTCTCGAGCTCCAGGAGTTCCGCCACCAGCATATTAAGCTCCTGGGGGGTCCCAGCGTACATCTCCTCAGGGAGGTCCGTTGTAGGCCATGGTCTGTCGACGAAACATGATCCCAGGATTAGCTTCCGGATAGAGATATCGTGCCGGAAGTTTTGGACGACAGAAGACTAACGATCCGCGCTGCCTCCAGGGAGAGAGACGCTTTCAAGCCTAACGGTTTAGAGCTTTTCCTTGTGTCTCTCTATAAGCGCTATAAGGTTGCTTCTAGTACAGTCGACAAGCTCTAGGGAGACGGATTGAAGGTGAGGGATAAAGAGCTCCCGCAATAGGCATAGGAACTAGTATCCCTTGTCTCAGCGAAAGAAATATAGACTAAGGGTAGAAAGGGTAGGAAAGAGGCCTATAAACCTAAGGAAGTCTTCTATCTAGTCAGCTGTTTTGTTCTGTAACAGATCTATAATAGGTAGACTGTTATAGTATATAGGATTAAACTTGTTATCCCTAGGGTATAGGTTAATAGCAATATACAGTATTATAATAGTATAAAGTTAGGTATAGGCAGCCTATGCTAGCTCCCTTAGTAATAATAGGATCTAGGGGAAGACTGCTGTGCAGCTTATTATACTAGTCCTGAAATTAATATAGAGTTACTTAATAGGTAGATAACTCTTAATAACAGCAATAAACAGTGTTTTAATATATACTATAGCGTGCAGTATGCTGTTAGGCAAGGCGTTAGTAATAAATTAGCTAGGGAGTATGCTAATCTAACAACCTAGCTAGAAAGCATCCTAGGGCTAGATAGCGTCCTCTAAGCTAACCTTTCTGTAATACAGTAGGTTATATATAGCTTAGGCTAGATACTTAAAGTAGAGCTTCTTTGTTATAAATGCTATATACTTTGCCTATACCTCTTAATAGCAGCCTATATTAATTAACCCTAGGGTGTTATTACCTAAAGATACTGTTTTACTGTTATTAAGCCTTACATAATTATCCTTATTGTTAACACTATATATATAGAGCTATATATAGCCTTGGTAGTCTCTAGGGTCTATAAGGTAGTTAATATAAAGTATAACACTATAAATAGCTTCCTGTAGGGTTAAGTGCTCTAAAATATTAATTAGGTTCTAGAGGCTCTACTACTTTAGTATAATATATTGTATATAGAAGAATTATTCCTAGAAGTAGACAGACATTTTCTTAGCTGCTGCTTTATAAGACTACTACAGGCTCTAGAGATCTATAGCAGTAAGGTTATAGGAGATAGTAGTAATAAGCTTAATAGGTATAGTTAAAAGGGTTAGCTAGGCTATAGTAGGCATTCTACTAGATAATATAGTAATAGTAAGCGCCTGCTATAACCCTTACCTAGTATATAGATTAGATAATCTATAGTCTAAGTTAATAACTAAGCTCTTATCTAATAACCCCTTACCTTAATAGGATACTCCTATACCTTAGTACTATTAGTTATGCGTTTATATAGTAATACCTATACCTTACACTACTTCTATATACCCTATTATAGTACCCCCCTTACTGCAGTAGTTTTGTTTATATATATAGTATACTCTTTTATGCTATATACAGTACTGCAGCAGCTACACCCCCTCCTATATATAATAATACAGATTGTTGTCTTAGCTTAGGCTCCTAGAACAATTAGGTACTATGATATATTAGAGTCTTTATAAGCCTATAACTAAACAACCTCTAGACTAGCCTTAGCATATATACTACGTATATCCTCTTTAGACTGCTTATTTACGTCAAACTAGTTAATCGCTAGTCCTTTCTTCTTAATCCTCCCCTTAACCTTAGACATAATGTCACGCCTTACCTAGAGGAAGAACTAGTAGCGCTTCTCCTCTATCTTAATCTCCACCTATATATCTTAGTCGCTAGGGTAGAAGACATCCTCTATTATAAGTTAGAGCATATAGTAAGGTATAGGAGATTTAGGGTAAAAGATACTTATTCTATTAGAATAATAGATAACAAAAAGAGATACTATTAAATACATAATAGTATATAAATAAGTATATAAGGAGACTAAATTAGTAAGCTAAAGTATATATAGACTTTCTTATAATACACCCCCCTAATTATTTAAGTAAGTAAGTAATTAAAATTAGTTATAAATAAATAAAAATAGTATATTAGAATTAACCCCTTAAGTATTTATAAAACATAACTATAAAATAACTAAGTAATTATATTATTATAGTATATTATATAGCTTTTATTAATAGCTTTATTTTACTAAAGGTTATCTTAAAATAGAAATAAAGGTAGCTAAAGGTAGTAAAAGCGTTAAAGGTAGTAAAAAAGTAGGATTTCTACTACCTACTATTATAAAATTTTCTTCCTTTCTTCTATAAGCCCTTATTATTATTAAAGTAAGTATTTTTAAGTTAAATTTTTATACTTTAAGTATATTCTTACTAATTAGAATTAATATATTAATAGCTAATAGATACTTTTAAAATAACTAATAAGTTAAAGAATAGTATATCTACCTTTTACTATATATAGGATATTACTTAGTAGTTATTAATTTTATTTTTAGCTAGCTAAAATAGTACTTCCTTTAAGGAAGAGGAGATTATTACTATAGGTAAGGTTACTACTCTTGCTTTTCCTAATAACCCTATTACTACTACTACTATTAAGACTAGCCTTCTTAAAAGCTATTCCCTTTTAATTATAAAGTCTTTCTACCCCTAGCTAGATAAAGAGGAAGAGGATAAAGATAATAATAAGGAAATATATCCTAATAGTAGAAATAAAGTCCCTAAGGAGGAGAGTAAGAATAAGAGTAAGGATAAGGCCCCTAAGCTAAAGTATAAGTAATATTAAATTTATTAATAAGCTTATAGCTAACTAAATCTTAAAAGCTAAAAGCTTATTACTCCCTTAAAGAAGGGAAAAGAGTCTATTTTTATATATAGTATATTATTATACTGTTATAGGAACTACCTACAGCAGCTACTATAGCTAGTGCGACTATAGCTAAGGTATGTAGTACGCTTACTAACAGCCTTAGTAAGCGCCCTTTACTATATATATATATAGGCTAGGCTACTACTATAGTTCTTAGCTAGTTAAGTACTTCTCTCTATAAGAGTCCTATCCCTATACTCCTAGCCTATAACAGTTATAAGCCTAGCTCTTTACTAGACCCCTACTACCTCTAGGTATAGGAGTAGATAAGAGTATCTTTATAACTCTTCTACCTTTATACCTTTTACTTTTCTATAACTATACTAACTATAAACTATAACTACTCTTACCTAAACCCTTATATATAATAATAAGTAATACCTTAATAGCTATTCTAACTAGCCTATATAGTTTATTAGCCTCTAGGTCTATATAAAGACAGCCTATATCTAGGAGCTTATTAACTTAGATAGAAAAGACATTATAGAGGATAATATAAAGCCCCTTTAAGGACCTAACTTCTCTAAGCTTATCATTAACCTTAATATTAAGTATTAAGCTAACTACTATAAGTAACTTACTATATAGGAAAAGGATAATCTAACCTAGATATATAAACTATACTCTAGCTCTAACTAGTAACTATACTTAGATATACTTAAGAAGCCTACTATAGTTATATTTAATAAAGTTAAAGATAATTATAAATAACTTATCTAAGACTATACTAGTAAAAGCTAGAACTAAGTAACTACTATAGCTAGTTATAGAGCTATTAAATTATTTATCTTTTATACTATTAATATATAGGAGCTTACTAACGCTTAAATATAGTAGCTCTAGGACAGTATAACTATAATCTAAGCCCTTATATACATTCTATATAAGAACCTTATACCTATAACCTCTATAACCCTTTCTACTATCTATAAAGAGTACGTAAACATACTTTCTAGAGCAGTAAGAGGTAATATAGCCCCTATAGCTTAGTATTCTAACTAGTACTAAGCCTATAGCTAAGCTTATATATATAAGATCCCTAAGGTTAATAGCGTCTTATCTACTAAGTCCTTTTTATAAGCTGTTAGTATATACCTTATACCCTTATAGGCTGTATAGAGTCTTTATAAGCTAATTATAAATAAAAGTCTTAGTTACCCTATCCTCTTAGTAGAGGAGTATAGCTAGATTTTCAGTATGTTATACTAGGAAGATATACTATTTAAGGGTAGTAGCTAGGGCCTAGGCCTTTTTACTATACTTAGCAGCTATTTAGATAGCCTAGACTATAGAGATTTAAGTTCTAAAGAGTATCTATATAGAAAAGATTATTACTAGACCTTATAGGAGTATAAGTATATATAAAAAGCGCTTATAGGTAAATCTAAGCTTATTAAGGAGCTTACTAATAAGGAAGTAATATATATTAAGGACTATATTATATCCTCTACTTTTAACTACCTTTATAGTAAATACTAGGAACTTAGCTAGCTTAATAGTAATACTAATAGTAGTAAGTTATACTAAGGCTAAGGTAGCTATAAAGGTAGAGGTAGTAGTAATAAGGATTCTAGTAAGGATAATAATAATAAGGACTTTAAGCCCTAATTTCCTAGGTATATTATTATAGTTACTATCTTTAGTAACTAAGAGCTAGAGGCTAAGCCCCTTAGATTCCCTACTATCTTCTTAACCCTATTTAGATAGCCCTATACCCTATTAAACAGTACTATATTTAATAGCTATAGTAGTTACTACCTTATAAATAATAAAGACCTCTTAGTTCTAGGTTCTTACTAGCCTTATACTAAGGGTAAGTTTATAGAGGTAGGTATAACCTATATTTATATCTTAGGTATAGGTAAGAGGATTTTTAAGAATATAATTTATAGGAGTAAGGGCTATAACACTAAGGATCTTAAGCTTACTAACATTACTATAGTTAAGGGCTTTTATATTAATATTATCTCTAAGGCTAGCCTTATAGAGTAGGGCGTCTAGTACTATAGTCTAGATACTACCCTCTACTATAGTAAGCTTAGTAATAGCGTTATACTTACCTAAATACTTAGAAAAGAGAACCTTACTTTCCTTAAATATAAGCCTATTTCTATTTACCCTCTAGACTACCCTTTACTAGTAAGTATAGCTAGACTTATAATAATAACCTAATTTAATACCCTACTATACTAGTATAGTAACTACTAGATAGCTCCTAAGCTTAAGAATAATAATATAATACTCTAGTACCTATAGGCTAGCTATCTAGGGCTTAAAGCCTTTTAGTACCTAGTGTATAGCGCTTAGGGGGTAAAGATTAAAGGACCCTTAAGGGTTAAGTATAAGCACTATACTATTATATATATATACTAAGTTATTTCTAGAACACCCTTAGAGGACTAAGTAATAAGACTATACTATTGTATTTTCTAGGACTTATTTAACTTCCTAGCCTCTTTTAATAGCTATTCCTAGCTGCTTATTATTAAGGATAAGTATTCTAGACGCCTATTTAGTTTCCTACTTAAGAATAAGTCTATAGAGGAAGTTTTTAAGTACTATATATATTTAAGATCTAGGTATAATACTAATATAGCCTTATAATCTATAAGATCTATATAGATAATAAGTAAGTAGTAATTACTATTATAAGTAAGACTAAATTTAAATAATAAGTAAAAGATAAAGGTATTAACCTAAAGCTTCTACTACTAAATACTAAAGAGCCTATAGGTAGTAGTAAGTAGGTAGGACTTAAGGTTATCCTTAAAAGCATTAAGATATATAATATAGTAAGACTCCTAAAAGGCCTATAGGATAAGTATATACTTATAGGAATCTTTATCTTTAATATTAGTTCTTACTAGTATACTAGATAGAAGTTAGCTAACTAAGTAAAAGAAGAGTAGTATTAGTAGTACTTTAGGTAGTAGGCGCTTAAGTTTATCTATAGGATAACTTATAACCTATACCTATACTAGGGAGGTATCTATACTTATAGCTATAGAGCTTACCTACTCTCTAAAGAGAAAGAGAGAGGTATAGGATAAAGGTATTATAAAGTCTTCTTATATAGGTATATTAAATACCTAGTTAGGTATATAGCTAATACCTATAACCTATATAGGATCTAGATTCCTATACTTAAGTAAGTTATAATTATATATAATATTACCTTTAATAAGACAAAATTCTACTTAAAGGCTAACGCAGTAGAGGTAATCCCTATTAAAGCAGCCTACTTAGTTATAGATAACATTATAGAGCCTATAAGTATTATAAGTACTATCCTTAAGCTCCTTAGAGCCTTAGACGTTAAGGAGAGTAACCTTCTTACTTATATAGAGTAGCTTAAATAATAACTAGCACTAATACAGTTACTAGTCCCTACATTAAAAGACATTAAGACACCTAGGATAGCCTTTATAGAGGGTAAAGGACTTATAACACTTAAGCAAACCCCTAACCCTAAAAGCATACTAGTAGTTATAGGAGGAAACACTATTAAAACAGAGACTAAGAGTATAGATACTACTATACTAGCTATAACTATAGATACTACTAACTTAGATACTATCTCTAGCAGTAAAGGAGCTAAGTACTTAGACTATAATAATAAAAGGCTAAGCAGACTAAAAGCAGTATTAAATACATAAGTACTACTAGAATAATAATAGAGAGGGCTTATAAGGGACTATAGGGCGCCTACTAGGCGTAGTATATATATATAATAACTACCCTAATACTTTATAACCCTATATAACTCTATTATACGCCTTAAGACTAAATATACTAATCTTAAGAAGTATTTAAATATAGATTTTATTTAGACCTACCTCCTTAATTAAGAGGTAGACTAGAAAGGTAATCTAGCCTATTATACACTCTATAAAGTACTAGTTATAGGTAGTAGTATAATATAACTAAGTTAGCTAGAAAGCGCTCTCTAAAGTAAAAACTAAGGTAGTATAGCCCTCTAACAACCTTCTACCTATCCCTATAAGCTAGAGGGAGCTTCTAAAGCTCCTACTAGAGTTATATAAGCTATTTATTAATATAGCATACTTAGAAATTAAAAAGCTAATAGATATAGGTACTTAGAAGGTTACTAACTAAATTCTTATACGCTTATAACTACTACTATTAAAATAGGTATTTATATATAAGTTTAATATAAATAACTTACTTAAGTACTATAAGGCTAGGGTTATTATCTATAGTAATATATAAAGTACTATAATTCATAACTAATACCTATATAGCTACCCTAGTAGTAAAGACATTCTAACTTACTATTACTCTAGCAGTATAATTTAACCTTAAGACATTATAATTTAACGTTATTAACGCTTTTCTTAATATAATTCTTAATCTATATAACCTACTAATTATCTATAAGCTCCTATATAGGTTTAAAATTATAGGTAAGGTTATTAAACTATATAGAGCTTTATATAGCCTTTAGGATATACCTAAACTCTAGTATACTACCTTCTCTACTATACTTAAGAGCCTTAGGCTTAGCCTAGTAGTAGAGGATCTATATTTATACTAGGATCTAGAATACTAGATTATTATTATCTTCTATATAGATAACATTCTTATAATGTTTTACTATAACTATATTACCTATATAAACACTATTATTAATAGTATTAAGGTAGCTTATAAGCTTAAGGATAAAAAACTAGCTAAATACTACCTTAAAGTAAGGATTATATAAGACTAAGTATAAAGGTAAATCTACCTTATTTATAATAGATATATTAAGAATATAGTAAAGAAGTTTAACTTTATAGATAATATCTACCTTATTATACTCTTACCTAGTAGAACGCTAGCAGCTTATAAAGGCTAGGCTACTACTATTAAGATTAAGATCTTTTAGGAGAAAGTTAGTTCTATCCTATACACTAGCATCCTTATGTAACTAAATACTACCTTTATAGTTAGCTTACTCTTAAGACACCTTACAAACCCTAGTCCTAAGCACTATTATATAATTAACTAGACTATCTAGTACCTTTATAGAACTTACTACCTTACCCTAACCTTTAGAAGCTAGGGGGGTAAGTAGATACTATAACTACTAGCTATAATTATAGCTAGTAATACCTCCTTTACTAATAATAAATTAACCTATAGGTTATCCTAAGGCTTTATTATAATTCTCTTTAGTAGTCCTATTTAGTAGAAAGCATTATAATAGCTAACTATAATAACCTTAATAACTAAAGTAGAGCTCCTAAGCCTTTAAGAGACTACTAAGGAAGTAATAGTACTCTATAGGCTTTTCTATAAGCTTATATTTAACCTTAAGTAGCCTTACACTATTCTCTATAATAATAAACAGACTATTAGACTTATTATTATAGCTAACAAGAGGGTTATAATATACCTTTATTACATTAATATCTAGAATATATAGCTCTATTAGGAATACACTACTAGCCACCTTAAGGTTAAATATATTACTATAAAGGATATACTAATAGATAGACTTACTAAGAACCTTACTTATAAGAAGTTTCTAACCTTTAAAGCATACCTAAACCTATCTAATATATATATACTAATTACTAAGAAGAATTAAAGTAAAGGAGAAAATAAATATTAATTTAGGGCTAAAGCCTAGCCTAACTAAGCACTAAAACTATTCCTACCTATCTAGGTATACTATAAAGTTATTCCTACCCTAGAGGGTGTATACTAAAAAGATTCCTAGCCTAAAAGCTCTAACGCTAAAGATATTCTACCCTAAAAGGCTACTAAAAGAAAAAACTAACTACCTATAAGGGTATAGGAGTATACTTACCTATTAGCACTAATATAGAGCTATAATCTCTTCTTTAATAGAGTTAAAGACTGTATAGCCCTTAGTAACTAGTGTAGTAAGGTATATAAAAGTATTACTATTACTACTTAGTTATAAAGGACCTAGGGTTAGGCTTAGAGTAGGCTAGAGGTAAAAGGGAATTAATCCTACTAGTATAGCCTCCTCCTTCTTCTCCCCCTCTATACTAGTATCCTCTAGGGCGTTATAAATATTACTATAAATACAGCTAAAGTACTATATAGCCTATTAATATTAATCTAATGTATAGTAAGTATATAAGTAATAACTTACTAAAGCTAAAACTATCTTACCTATAGCTTTCTCTATAAGGAGGACTAAGAGCTTTAGTATAAACACTAAAGCTAGCTTAAGAGCCTCTAAGTAGGTATAGCTAGTAGTAGTATACTTAAAGTATTTACCCTTTACTTAAGTAGCCTCCTCTATAGTAGTAGAGTATATATAGTATACCCCCTCCCCTTTACCTAAGACTATAGAGTAGAGGTAAGTAAGGTATAAGTAGGGATTTAGAGCTCTAAGCTTTTCCTCTACTACCTTATCTACTATAGCAGCCTTACCCTTACCCTTAATAGGTATAGATAAGGCTATACTAGCCTTAGTATTCTTCTTAGCTAGGGAGGTAGCTACTTTCTTAGGTATAGCCTAGGGGCTAACTGTCTTCTTTTGCTTAGCTATATATATAGTTAATATAGTAATTCTAATACTTATGCTATAAGAGACTTACCTAAAATCTTATTATAATACACCTTAACGTATATATTAAACTTAGCCTAGCGCTTAGCCTTAGCCTCTATAGCTACTTATATAGCTACTTTAACTTTAGCTATATATATAGCCTCTAATAACTACCCTAATAGGGAGGAATAGTTAGAGAAACCCCTAAAAGAGGATCCTCTAGACCCTCCCTCTACTAGGGGGTCTAGGGAGTTACTATAGGGGATAATAAGGCTACTAGTAGTAGTAGTATTCCTAGCAGCCTCCTTAACTACAGCCTTATTAGTAGTATAGGTAGTAGTACCCTTATAGGCATAGAACTAATTTCTTAATAGCGCTATTATATATATATATATATATATTTATATACTATTATTTACTATTATTAGTATAGGAATTTAATTACATATAGGTTGTTTTATTTAAATAACTTATAAAAACAACTCTTAAGTAGGTTAAAGAAAGGAAAGAAAAACAAAACAACCTATACAGCCTTAATAAGTATTTTAATAAGTTTAGCTACCTCTAGGCTAACAGCCTAGCAGCCTTATAACCTTTAGATAAAATTAATAACTAAAACAATACACTAAAAAACCTATAAGAATAGTAGGAATAATAACTTATTTATAATAAAGGTTATTAAAGGTAAAGACGCTAAGTAAAGGTAATTATACTTAGATTCTTATACTATTTCTTTTATATTACAATTACAATTAAGGTTATAAAGAGCTCTTTAAAAGGCCTTTTATTTATAACTAGCTAAATAGAGTACTTATATGTAGTTTAGTTATAAATAGCATTATAACTAGGGGGGTATGTTATAGGAACTACCTATAGTAGCTACTATAGCTAGTGTAACTATAGCTAAGGTATGTATTACGCTTACTAACAGCCTTAGTAAGCACCCTTTACTATATATATACATAGGCTAGGCTACTACTATAGTTCTTAGCTAGTTAAGTACTTCTCTCTATAAGAGTCCTATCCCTACGCTCCTAGCCTATAATATATATATATATATATTAGCTATTAAGAAGTATTCTAATATATATATAGTTCTTAAGAAGGGTAATAGCTAGCTAAAGGAGCGTAAGATTCCTTACCTCCTATGCTTAAAAGCTACTTTTTATAGCTAAAGTATTAGTTATTATCTAGAAGGAAGTAGAAGGCGCTGCTTTTAGTGTTTTAGTAGTTAGATTACTAAATACTATATGCTTATTAGGCTTATATTATAGGCTTTTATAGATAAGCTTAGAGATAAGCTTAAGGGAAATATAAAGAAGACTATAAGTCTTATATATGTTTTATATTATTTTATACTAATATGTTTTATAGAAGGTATCTAGTTTATAGACTATAATCTATAGTTTAATTAACTATAGCTATAAGGCTAAGGTTAATATTCTAGACTAGGTCCTCCCTTTACTTACCCCCTAGCTTATAGTTATAGAGGTACTATATACTCTTCCTAAGTATATAGTACTAAAGTAGCTAGTAGTACTATTTAATATTATACTTATAGAAGCTATTTTACTAGAGGTAGTTATTATTACTATACCTACTATACCTATAGTAGTTAGTAGTACTCTTTATAAAGAGTAAAAGAGTTATCTCCTAGAGGTAGTTAAGCCTCTTATTAGGGATGCTTTTATAGCTCCCTTACGCTATTACTTTAATAAGTATATAAAGTAGTTGTTTTAGTGTATGCTTTATAGGGTAGTTACTTAGTTCTTACTAGGTATAGCTTATAATATAAATTATTCTATAGTTCTACTTATCCTATATTAAGTATTATATTTTACTAAGATTTAGCTATAAGTAGAATTCCTTAAACTTTATATATAATAGGTTCTTTATTAACCTATTAGCTAGTATCTTATTTATAGATATATATAATAGAGAAGCTTCTTTTTATATACTCTTATTAAAGCTACATATTCTAGATATTAATATAACGTAGGTAAGTTATTATACATTTGTTTTTATTAACTATAAGGTGTATAGTCTAAAGGTTATTATAGTATACTTTTTACTTATTATCTAGGATAAGATTAATATCCTAAAAAAAGCGCTAGAGAGCTATTACCTCCTTTATAGTATACTTAAAGTAGAGAAGCTCTACCTCTATAGTAGATATAGTAAATATATTCTAGTATACTACTTTCTACTTAATAGGACCTCTAAAGAGGTAAATAAGGTATCCCTATAATAAATACTTTATTAAAGGGTTATCTATAAAGCTTATATCTCTAGTAATAAGGAGACATTAAGTACATAGATTATAGCTATAGGTAAGCATAATAAATCTTATATAATAGAGGTAATAGATATATTAGTTAGTAGTAATAATATATCTAGAGCTTAGGTTAGTAAGAAAGTATAAAAGCTATATGTATATATAAATATAATATTTAGTCTTATTATTACTACTAAATAAACTATTAATCCTACTATTTCCTACTAGTATTTTACCTATTAATAAGTTACTTAACCTTTATTTAGGACTAGCTTAAAGTATAGAAGTAGTATAGCTAGATATTAGCTATTAGTAAGGTTAAAGCGCTTTATAGTTCTTTTAGTATAGGTGTCTTAAAGGAGGTAAATCTTCTTATTCTTTTAATTATAGATAATTTATATACCTAAGTAGTAGTCTAGTAGGCTTTCTTTAATCTTAAACTTAGTTATAATACTTAAGATAATCTTATCTACTTCTTTCTTATAACTATAGTAAAAGATAACTTTAAAGTTATTAATATAGCATATAAGAATTATTTTCTTATCTATTAATTAGTAAATATACTACTTCTTATTATATATAATTATTATTAGATCTTTTAGAGCTCCTATAAAAGTTAAGAACTAAAGAATAAGAGTATTATAGAGGCTATAGAGAGTGCGTTTTAGTTATATAATTTTACTAGGGATTTTATACCCCTCTAGGAGCTTAATATAGATCTTATAGTTATTATTAAGAATGAAGTTAAGAAATATGTTTTTATAATATTAAACTACCTAATCTTAAGATTAAATTAAGCTACTAAAGCTATTACTATCTAAGAAGCTTTTACTATAAGTGTTAAGGTATAGGTACTCTATAAAGGGTTTAGTATCTATAAATCTCCTTATATATAGATATATACTTTATACTTATTAAGGATGTTATCTTTATTAAATTTATATAAAAAGATCTATTTAAGGAGAAGGATATTTAGAGAAGGATTATAGTTAATAACTTCCTATATATCTTTATCCGAGATCTTACTTATCTCTATTTCTATAGCTTTAAGAAACTAAGCTTTAAACTTAGGAGGTAGCTTATTAAGATCCTTCTAGTAGTTTAGTAAGTTAATAAGGTTATCCTTATAAAGCTTAAGAATCTTACTAGTTAATTAGCGCTTAAGATAGCGCTTAAGATAAGCTCTTTTAATAGCTCCTCTAAAGACTTTATAAAGGGTCCTATATCTTAGGTTACTTTCTTCTTCTACCTTTTGCTAATTAGGTAAAAAGGTACTAAATAAGTAATCCTAAGAGTGTTTCTATTATGTAGTTCTTTAATTAAACTATATAATTATATAGATATACCTACTATATATCTATTTATAGAGTTTTATAATAGCTTAGTATACTTATTAGTTAGGACTTAGTATATCTATATTAATAAGTAGTAGTTAAGAACTACTATTAGTATCTAGTCTACTATTTACTAATAGGCTAGTTATATATATATCTATAGAAAAAAGAGATAGTCCTAGACTAGAATTACTATTAACTATTAATAACCTAAGTATATTTTTAGTAGACTCTATCCTACCCTTAAGAGTAGGAGTACTAGTTAGTAGATCTACTACCTCCCTTACTTATTCTATATACTTAATATCTTAAGTAAGACTTAATTATTAATTCTTAACTATAGGTAATAGTATAGCCAATATTAAAGGTTAAGTATTATCCTTAGAAGTAATAATACTAAGTAACTTAAGGAGGTTATCTAAGACTATAATAGACTCTTTAATAACTTCTATTACTTTATACGCTTCTAGGCCTTATATAACGTCTTTCTTATAGGCTATACTATAGAAAGAGCTCTTATTAAAGTATATATTATATATAGTAATTACTTACTTAAGTATAGGAACCTAGATCCTATATAGGTTATATGTTTAAGGTATATAACCTACTAGGTAACTAATATAGGTATAGAGAAGTACTTTATAATCCCTTTATCTAAAGCCTTTCTTATGATCTCTCTATAGTAGGTATACTTTATACCTATGTATATAGAGTCTTCTTTAGTATAGTTATAGTATTTTATTAGAAAGCACTAAAGAGTCTACCTACTACTAGTAGAAATATTACTAGTACTATTTAAGCTCTATTTCTATTAGAGTCTCTTAACTATTAGATTCCTATAGGCTAATATTATATATATAGACTACTATAAATACTACCTTATTATATAGCCCTTTAGGAAGATTTACTCTAATATATATTTTAATAGACTTAATAATTATAAGATAGCTTACTCTTTTAGTAGCTCTAATAGGCTCTTTTATATATAGTAGTAGTATTTTAATTTTAATTCTAACTAAGGTAGTCTAAGTCTTATAAGCCCTAGTAACCTTAAGGCTAAGAATAACTGCTTTATTATTATACTAGAACTTATAGATATTAAGACCTTTCTTTCTATATACCTAGGCTTTAATAGTTTAGAGGGCTTTAAGTATAAGAGACTTAGTCTAATATACTAATAGGTAAGCTATAATAAAGCCTAAGTATTTATTATAGGTAATAAGGATCTACTTTATCTTAGATAGTAATTTAGGGAAGTTAAAGAGATCCTAGTAAACCCTATACTATAGGTGTATTACTTTTAATTCTAATAGCTTTCTTAAGATAATATTTTCTATATATATAGTACTATAGTCTTTATACTTAATCTATAGTTAGCCTCTAATACATACCCTACTTACCCTCTAGACTAGGTTATAAAGTCCCTTAAGACTTAAGTAACTTAATCTAAGATACTAAAAGAGTATAGTATCTACCCTCTTATATATATTTTAATATAATCTCTTCTATAATCTACGCTTAGAATATACTGTAAATACTAAAATACCTACTAGGCTTTTAGGAAGTAGGTTCTTATATATAGATAGATAGTTAAAAGTTAGTTTATATTAAATAAAGACTAAGTTATACTTCTTATAGAGTTTTATAACTATATTACTATTATTAAGCTTACTATAATGTATTATATAGTCCTTCCTATAGTACTAGAGACTACTATTAAGAAGAAGAGCCTTAGAAGCTATATTAGTATAAAAGCCTTCTACTAAAGTAATATTATTAAGTGTAAGATCTTTAGTTCATAGTCTTTATAGGCTATTAATAATACCCTTAATAACTTAAGTACCCTTTCTACTTATAGGAAGTAAAGAAGTACTAACCTCTATAAAGTTATTAGGACTAAATAGCTTATAGGAACTAGGTTCTAAGAGGCTTTTATTATTAATAAGGTAGATAGCTCTATAGGTATCTATAACTATACTCTCTAAAAGAGGATAGGAGCTTATAAGAGCTATACTAAAGATTATATATAGGCTCTTAAGAAGAGGAATAGGTTAAATAGTAATAGTAATAATGTTTCTAGGATACCCTAGGTCTTTTATGTTTTTTAGAGGGTTTTAGTTTTATATAATTAATCTAGACCTAAAGGGGAGGAGAGTTCTATTATATCTTAACTACTGTTTTAAAATAAGCTTTTAGTAGGCTAATTTATACCTACTTTCTAAGGTTTCTTTTTAGATCTTATTCTATTAGGTATTTAAGATATTAAGAATATATTAGCTATAGTATTAGCTTATAAGAGTATAGTAAAAGTAGTTATACTTTTAAATCTACTACTTATAGGAGTAACTATATAGGTATTTAATCTCTAGCTTATTATTAGTAGAATTATTAGGAGTATAATTATTTAATTAACTAGTAAGTATTAAGTATACCTCTATATAAAAAAGGCTTTTCTTTAAAGGATTATTATAAGTTATAACACTAAATATTCTCCTAAGCTCTAAGATAGAGAGTATAGGTTATCTAAGCTTAAGGTTTTTAACTAGTGTTTTATATATACATTCTCCCTAAGCTAAGCTTAGCTTAACTTAAACTATATTTAGAAAGTCTTTTACTATAAGCTTACCCTAGACCTTAGGGATATTATATATATAAGCTTAAAGGTAGGCTAATTACTAGTCCTTATACTAGTATGTAAGGTTAACTCCTCCCTTTATATATTTAAGGACTTATTAATACTCCTCTCTAATAGTAGAGAGAGTACTAAGGTTATTAGGTATAAGCTTTACCTTAAGATAATAAAGAGTCCTCTAGACTATAGCTTTAGTATTAGTACTAGCCTTAAGGTATATAGTTATAAGGAGAGTAATACTTATAGTCTTAGTTATCTAGTTTAGTATAGTATAGAGGCTTTTAACCTATTAAGTATAGACTAGAGCTAATATACTATAGGCTTTAATAGTAATATTTTAATTATCTAAGATATCTACTTATAAGATAATAGATCTAGTAGGCTCTATATATATAAAGGTAGGTTTCTTAGAGCTATTAGTAAGAGTAAGAGCTACTTCCTATACTTTTTTATCTTAGTTATAGAATATAAAAGCACCCTTATATTATATATCCTTAGTAGCTTGTTTTTTAGCTACTAAGAAGTTAATTATTAGGATCCCTTCTTTAGTAAGGTTATTAGAAAGGATATTAGATAGGTTAGGGTTAATAAAAGCTTATATACTTAGTCTCTAATACTAAGATTTTAGCGCCTAGTACTAGGTTAGCTAGTTATATTAGCTTATTAATTTAACTATAGAAAAAAGGTTAATAGAATAGTTAGTTATTTTAGTAAATAGTAGACTGTTTAAAAAGTACTTTAAGAAAGGTAGTAAATAATAGAGTATTATAAAGTATAGAATAATAGTAAGTAAAACTAAGCTTATAACTATTATAAGTTAGAGTATATAGTAAGGTATAGGAGATTTAGGGTAAAAGATACTTATTCTATTAGAATAATAGATAACAAAAAGAGATACTGTTAAATATATAATAGTATATAAATAAGTATATAAGGAGACTAAATTAGTAAGCTAAAGTATATATAGACTTTCTTATAATATCCTCTCTAAGTAGTTTGTTAGTGTATAGGAAACTGTTATAGAAGAACTCCTTAAATAGGTCTAGGCAGCTGTAGTAGGCTGCCTATACCTTAGATAAATGTATATTATAGCTGTCTATACTAGTAAGGATAAAGTTACCTAGCGTATAATAGCAGCCTAGTCACTTAGTAAGCCTATAGCTTTCTGCTAGGGGTTATTAAAGAGGATAGACCTAAGAGAGAGGAAGATATATAGCTTTTATGTAATAGTTACAGTAAAGGTAACACTAGCGTAGAAGTTACCTTAGAGACTAGCTATATAGACGCTACTACCCTTATAACCTAGAGTATAGTTATAGAGGTTAGTAGTAAGGGAGCGCTTAGAGATATTAAGGGCTAGGTAGGTTACCTTATGTCTGCGCTAGTATAGCTCCTTAAGAAGATAGTTTGCCTTATTTAGGTTGCTAGCTAAGGGAGGGCTATAGGCTAGGTTAGGAGGGGGGGTCTACTAGTAGTAGATAGGTATTAGGGGGCTAGACTAGATATACCTAGTGCCTATATTAATAAAGACTGCACCCTCTAGTATGTAGTGCTTAGCTATCTTACTGCTATACCTCTATAGGAGGGCTATCTCCTTATACATCTAGTAGAACTTAGGTATATAGATAATGTTAACTTAGAACGCTAGCCCTATGTTATTATAAAGCAACTTATTAGGCAGATAAGATCTTCTACTAATGTCTTTATAGTTATCTCTAGCAGCTAGATAACAGACTTACCTAGCTGCATTTCCTTTCCTAGCAACTAACTATCCTACTTAGAAGCGCTATAGCAGACATACTAGTAGGTTAATGTAAATAGACTTAAAAATACCTATAGGTACCTATATAGGTTTAAACCTATTTAACCTATAGGTTAAAATAGGTAACTTATATAGGTTATAGGTTAGTGTAGGTTATAGGTATTTTTAGGTAGGCCTAAGTTTAGGTTTATAGGTTAGACCTATATAGGTATTTCCTACTTATAGGCTAGGGTACTATAGGTACTTATAGGTACTTATTATAGTACTATATTTAAAAGTAAGGAAACCTAGAATTTACTACCTAACCTTATGTAAATATAATATATAAGAAACCCCTTTAAGTAACTACTTTCTTAGCTACTTTAATAGTAACCTAGGAGGTATTATGTTATCCTTACTACTATTATCCTTATTATTATCCTTAGATAAGGAGGATAAGAGGTCTTATTAAGATCTAGTAGGCTAACTATAACTAAAACTAAGAGATATAGATAAGCTTAAGACTAGCTAAGAGGTCTATTAAGACCTCTCTAATTAAGGGGAATTAGTCTAATTATAGGTACTCTATAACTTAGATACTATATTATTAGACTCTCTAATAATAATAGTATAATTAGCTTCTACCTAAGCTATTTATATAAAGTTATAAAGCTTATTTAGTTTAAATAGTATAGTATAGTTAAAGCTTTAAAGAATAGTCTAGCTATACTCTCTTATAACCTTAGTAACTTAATAGTCCTTAGGAATAATAGGCTTAAGTAAGCTAAATGCTTACTATTCTCTTTAGTGCTACTAAATTATTAAGATTAGCTAAGCCTTAATAGTCTTTAAAGCTATATTAAATTAAGAATAGTAGTAGATATACTACCTATAGCTAAAGGTATACTTAAGAGGCACTAAGGTAGGCATAATTGCTAAGTAATCCCTAGCTATCTTATAAAGGCCTAAATACTTATGTTACCCTAAAAGACAACACTAGAATCTAAATATAGTTTTATTCTTATGTTTACCTAAGTAATATTAGAAGGTATATAAGAATATAAGATAAGGAAACTACTTACGCTCCTTAAGAAAACTATTAATAATTTCGCAGGCTCTATAGTTAGTCTTTAAGCCTTAAATAAAGTCTTAGTAAAAGAAATTATTATATAAGATTATTATATATAAGTATTATAAAAGATTATTAAAAAGATTATTATAAAAGATTATTATAAAGATTATTAACTAGAATATATATACTTATTTCTTAAGGCTCTAAAAGGAGAGTATAGTAATACTATAGATTAGCTAGCTAGTTTTTACTATTATAACTCTATTTTAAGTAATCTTTAGATAGTACTTCTTTTTATATATATTAATAAACTTAGAGATAGCTAATAAGTAGGTAATCCTATAGTAGCCCTTAAGGCTAAGGAATTATAGATTAGATAAATCTCTATACCCCTTATTAAGGGGAGAAAGTAGTAGTCTAATACTATAGACTTCTTAACTAGTACCTTAAAGGTCTTTATACTTTTTTAACTTTAATAAAGTAAGCTTAATAGCTTTTATAAGAGATTCTATCTAGTTACTATTATTTCTTATTATCTTATCTTTAATAATAGTTAAATATTACTTAAGATAGATATATACTAGCTTAGTAAGGCTAAGGGTAAAAGAAATATTAACTATTATATCCCTACTAAGTATATTAGTAAGGAGTAGGAAGATCTTTAAGATATCTATAAGAATCCTAAGCTATATTTACTTAATACTTAAGAGCTTAAATAGAATATCCTTACTATAGGCTAAAAGATAGGAATTAATATAGTTATAAAGCTCTAGAGCCTAAATATATATAAGTATAGTTAAATTCTAGTAAGTTTAAATATTAAAAATAAGTTACTAAGGTCTTTTTAATTAATCTTTATTTTTCTAGAGATTAAGGAAGGCTTAAGCTTAACTTAGGCTATACTTAAGCTTAAGTGTAAGCTAGTAGATCTAAAAGATAAGATATTAAGTTAGTAACTTCTTTCTTTACTTATAAAATAAAAGAAATAAATACCTTAGAAATAGTAACTATAATTTTAGCACCTTTAGATATAGTAATATCTACTTTAAGGCTATTAATAGTAGAAGAAACAGTAATAAAGCTATTATCTTAACTACTATTAGCTTCTCTATTAATACCTAAAACTTTAATCTCCTTTAGAGTAAGTCCTTAATTATTAAGACCTACTTCTCCCTTATCTAACTCTTCCTTATTAAGCTCCTCCTTAATAGCTAACCTAGTATTAATATAAAGCTCTCTATACAGTACCTTAATAATAAGGTTAAATATATAGGCTAGATATTAGATATAGGTTATCTTTTAAGGATAAGCCTTAAAGGCTTTAGTAAAAAGCTTACTAAGATTATTAGGGCTAAAGTTAGAGGTATTATCTACTATAACAGTAGAAAACTGTAAGTATTACTAATAAGGGAGGCTTTAAATTATAAGATAATAGCTTTAAATATATTTTCCTATATATATTAGACTAAAACGTTTAGGGTACCTAGGAGTACTAATCTTTATACTTAGTTCTTATTAATAAAGTAGTATATTATACTAAGTAGTAAGTATTTCTACCTAGGAGTTATCTATATATTAATAGTTAAGGAAACTATTAAATCTAGGATAATTATAGAAAGTGCTTAGGAGAGGACTCTAGATACTTTATCTTTAATACCCTTAAAGATAGTTAGTAAGGATAGGAGGGAAAATTATAGGTTAAGTAATTTATAGAATAGCTTAAAGGTAGGTTTATTTACTAAATTAAAAGGTAGACAGCTATTAATAATAAAGTAAAGAAGGGCTTTTTGCTTTTTATTATCTAGGGAGCTTAAAGAAATAATCTAGAAAATAATTATTATAAAGGATTATTATAAATGATTATTGTAAAGAATTATTATAAATATAGACTAAAATAATATATATTTTAAAGGTAGTTAAGTTTAGCCTCTTACTATATTTAACTACTTTATACTATATCTAACCTAGCTTAGTGCTTCTTATAGCAGGGCTTTTAGAAGTAGCTAGTTATTAATAAAGTACTTTACCCCTTAGGGATAGGATAGGATAACTATACTAAATAGGTAGTATAGATAAGAAGTAGGTTACTAGTTTATATTTAAGCCCCCTACCTAAAGGACTTCTAGATTAGTAATTACTTTATATTATTATTCTATATCTTATTAGCTAGGGAAAGCTACTACTTAGGATCCTTTTTTATTTAAGAGAGGTTGTAGCCTACTACAACCTACTGTTAGTAAAAAGTAGTCTACTACTACTAAGTAGAAAAAGGTATCCTAGATTAGTAGTAGATAATACTATCCTAGACTAAAAGGTTAGCTAAAAGGTAAGGGAAAGAAAGGTTATCTATCTTAAGAATAGTAAGAAGAAGTTTTATAGAAGTAGTAAGAAAAGTAGTAAGAAAAAAAGGGGAGGGAAGGAGTAAGATTTATATTTCTCTAGGGTATTAACTTATATTATTATTAACCTTATTATTAGTTATCCTACCTATAATATAGAGTTAGATAAGTTTTAATATAAGTTATAAAAACTTTTTCTACTACCTAGTATAATTAAAACTCTCTCCTCTTTAAAATAACTAAAAAAATACTACTATAGCTATATAATTTAGTAATACTACTATCTTTACCCCCTTTCCCTTACTCTAATACTAAACATAAGTAATAAAGTAAAGTATATAAGATACTAACTAAGAGCTTAGTTATAGTATTATAATCCTAGGGGATACTTAATCTTAGTCTCCCTCCTCTTCTTTATCCTCTTAGTCCTAGTATTAAGGTAACTAAAATAGCTATACAGACTAGTAAGGGTAAAGCACTATAAGGGATAGCTAAAAAGGCTTCTAAGAAGAGTAATATTACAGTTAGAAAAATTAAGAAATATAAGCTTTATTTAAGAAGTAAGTAAATAAAGTAAGCCTAGATCTAAAAGAAAGACTAATTTACTATTTATAGTAAAAGTACTTAAAGAGATTAAAAAGCTATAGAAGGAGGTAAAATTAGCTATTCTAAAGTAAATATTTAGTTATATAGTTTATAAGGTTACTTTTTAGATAAATCTAAACCTTAGGTTCTAATTAGTTACCCTTAAGGCTCTATAAGAAGCTACTAAATCCTTCTTAGTATTAGTACTTTAGAGTAAGTCTTAAGAAGAGTTCTATATTACTAGTAGGATACTAAAATAGATAGATAAAAACCTCTATACTATATATATAAGAAGGGTAATATTATAGAAGAAAGACATTAACCTTATAAGAGAGTTAATAAAAAGGATAAGTAGTTAGGTAAACTATAGACTTTAGAGAGCTTCT
>PJEX01000002.1:534558-570926 GCA_005350895.1 Colletotrichum tanaceti
CCCCCCCCCCCCCCCCCCTTAGGACTTTTGCTAAAATCCCTAAGTCTAGATTCTAATAAGGTTCTTAAAAGTAAAAACTCTATATATTCTAGCTAGATTAAATATCTCCTAAGATACTAGGTAAGCGCTCTTTATTAATAGCGTCTCTAAGTACTCTACAATTAGCCTTAGCTAATCCTTATACTCTATAGTAAGAGTATTTAGGCTTATAGTATTACCTATAGTTAACTAGGTATCTTCTTTCTAGATCCTAGTAGGCCTTAGGAGACTAATCTAGTCCTTCTTATTATTATTATTAAAAGTATAAATAATATTATAGATTATCTTCTAGACTAAAATACTATAGTAAAAGCATCTTCTCTTCTTTATCTTTATAATTAGCTTATAAAGGTACTTTAGGAAAGTAGTAACCTTAAAGTTATATTTACTACTACTATTAGCTTTATTTTACTAAAAGGAGATAAGAACTTACTAAACTATATATAACTTCTTTACTAGGCTTCTAAGAGGTATCTTTAGGTCTTTAGTAGTAGTAGTATCTTAGTACTTACTTAAGATATTATAGAGGAATAGTTCCTCTAAGGTAAGAAGCTTCTAGGTACTTAAGAGGTAAGTATAGCCTTATAAGACTTAGTTATATATAAGAATAGTATTAACTTATATTAAGAACTTATAGAAAGTAGATAGCTTAGCTTAGAGAATCTTAAGCATTACTATCTAGTAAGTATAGAACTAGATATAGTTAATAACTATAGATTACTAGGAAAAAAAATTAGAAGTATAATAATTAAGTATAATAATTATATATAATAACTTACCTACTATATTTTCTCTATAAGGTTAGAAATAATTACTTATAGCTTATAGATAGTAGCCTTTTAAGTATCTATATTAATATCTTTAGAAGGATTATTACTAGTAAAGTTAATTACCTCTTCTTTATCTTAACTAAAGAGCTCCCTATTACTAAGGTTATTAAACATTAGGTTATTCTCTTTAGCGCTAAGTCTACTTTAATTATTAAACTAGCTAGGGTAGGTATTTTTATAGATACTATAGTAATATTAGATTATAGCTTAAAGATAGAAAAGGAGGAAATATACTAATACTCTTTATTCTATAAGTATAGCTTCTCTCTTATCCTCTCCTAAGTAGTAGGGGATACAGCCTAGTATAAGCTAGTCTTTTAGAGCTTATTAAGTTCTCTACTAAATTATATATTTATAGTAATCTATTACTTCTAGATAGCTTTCTAAGCTTTACTTATATTCTAGACCCTCCTCTTAGCTTTAATAGTGTTAGGGTTCTAGGAGTAGTTAGCTATAGCTTTCTACTTCTACCTAACGCTAGATCTAGTAGGGTAGCCTACTAAGAGGTTATTATAATTAATTATTATAAATAAATAGAGTGTCTTACCTTTTCCTTATATTAGGGATAATATTATTATAGAGGTAACGTACTCGCATAGCGAGTGGGCTAACATAGTAAGTGGGCCACTTTTCTAACTTTCTACCTCTTTAACCTTTACACTAACTTTCCTCTACATACAAACATACTATCCTCCTTAATTGAAAGTTGTATTATCCTTGCCATCCAGGCTATCAAAAAAGACCTAAAGATGTCTGTACGAAAAGCAGCCTAAACCTTTAAGGTCCCTCAAACGTTAATCTAAAACTGACGCGCTAGATATGTCACATAACCTAAAAGATAACTGAATTTAATAAAGATAACTATAACTAAAGAGGAGGTAATTCTTAAATAAGTTATTAACTTAATTGATTAAGGGTTCCCTCTATAATAAGAAGATATATAAGAAATAGCTAACTAACTCCTAAACGCATGCGACAGGATGTGTACAGGACCCTGATAGGCAGAGAACTTTATACAACGCATCCCCTAATTAAAAATGCAATTTTAACGTTAAATTAATTATTAGAGGGCCTTAGCTAAGGATCCTATAATTATACAAGGCTAGTTTACACTTATACAAAACATAATTGTAAAGTATAGAATACTTAATAATAATATCTATAATTTTAATAAGACTAGGTTCCTAATAGGAATGCTATTACACGCAAAGGTTATTATAATGTCTAACTGTAAGGGAAGACCTTATATAAAGCAGCTTAGTAATTAGGAATAGGTTTCTATTATTTAGGGTATATATATAGATAGCTAGGCAATACCTCTATACGTTATTATAAAGGGTAAATATTACCTCCTCTCCTAGTATATTAATAGCTAATTCCTAGCTATATAGTGTATCTATCTAAGCAAAAATAGATAGATAATAAATAATATTAGCCTAGATTAGCTAAAGCACTTTAATTAGTGTATAAGGACTTATATAAAAGGCTCTTATTACCTCTTAATCCTTAATAGTTACAATAGCTATAAATTAACTAACTTTAATAAATACTGTAAGGAATAAAGCATTATTACTTTATATATACCTCCCTATTTATTATATAAGCTCTAGCCTCTTAATGTTAGGTGCTTTAGCCTGTTAAAGTACTTATATAGCAAGGAAATTAAGAAGATAATGCAGATGCAGATTTTGCATATTACTAAGGATAACTTCTTTCCTGCCTTTAAAGTAGCATTCTTTACCTTAATAGGGGAAGATAACGTATAAGCTAGTTTTAGACAGGCAGGCCTTATACCTTTTAACCCTAAAGTAGTTATTTCTCAGTTAGATTTCAAGCTAAAGACACTAATACCCTCAACCTCACAGCTAAGCAGCTAAGGCTCCTAGGACGTAAAGACACTAACCACAGCACTAGAGGGCATACAAAGTGCTTCCTCCCTTAAAAAGAAGATCTAGGCATATTAAGGTAGCTTACTAACACTAATATACAAAGTAATTAACTTCTAGGCTAGAGGTATTAGCAAGTTAGCCTATAGGCTTACTATTATTAAGGCTAAGAACTGTAAGCTTTATACAGGGATAGAGATACTAAGTAAGCGCTAGAGGGTAAAAAAGACTAAACTACATCTTAGAGGGTTACTTAATACTACTAAAGCAGAGGTACTATAAGTAGAAAAGGGTAGTGTTAATGCTAGAGGACAGAATAACCCTTAGAAGGAGGGTTATACAGAAGGTGCTAAACCACGTGTGTAACAATATAGCAATTGCAGAAAGCCTAGACATAACGCATAAACCTGTAAAGTAGTTTAGGACAGTAATAAGGAAGAGGATAAGGAGTAGTTTTAATTGATTTCATATGTTATAGTTTAATTAACTTATATAAAAGGTAGAAGGGTAGAGGAAGGTAGCCTACTCGCTATATTAGCCTACTCGCTATGCGAGTACGTTAGAGGTAAAGGTTAAGTAGTATATAAAAAGTTAAGGTTATTATATAAGAAGTTATATAAGTTATTATATAAGTTATTATATAAGAAGTTATATTAGAGGAGAAGAAGAAGGGGTTAAAATAAGAGTTCTTAAGGACTCTTATATACTCTAAATTTAGAATAGAGGTAAGAATAGGAAGGAGTAGTATATTTATAGAGAAAAGAAAGGGTAGTATATTTATAGAGAAAGGAAGAGGTAGTGTATTTATAGAGAAAAGAAGAAGTAGTATATTTATAGAGAAAGGAAGGAGTAGGATATTTATAGAGAAAGGAAGGAGTAGGATATTTATAGAGAAAAGAAGGAGTACTATATCTAAGAATAAAGGAAGACATTTTTAGAATAAAAAGTAGTAAGGGATATTTCTTTTATTATTAGAATATAGGGTATAGATAAAAATAGCTAAGGGATTTAAATTAAATATAAATTTAGTATATTTATACTATAGATAGGATAAAATATTATATAACCTTTCTATAGATATAACTTAAGCTAAGTCTATAATTATATTTACCTTACTATAATATTACTAGCTATATATTCTTAAGATACTACTAGCCTAAAGAGGATATAAGAAGAGGAATATAGGTACTAACCTAAATTAAGTATAAAAATATAAGCTAGGTAGTAAGTTTAATTATTATACTTAATTATTATATATCTAATTATTCTTAGAATATGCTTTTATAGAGATTTAGGTAATATAGTAGAGTACTAACTTACTCCTCCTAAAAATTCTATTCTAGTAAGTAGTTTATAAGATTATATCTAGCTTTAAATTAGATATCTAGTTTATAGAGTTAGTAGTAGTAGATCTTTAGGAGTCTGCTAAGAATCTTCTTATTACTATTTTTAAGAGTATATTACTAATCCCTTATATAAAGATAGTATTAATATTTTATTAGTAATATAGCTAGCTATAATCTATATAAAGTACTAAACTATTATAGTTCCTAACTTAATACTTATTAAGTAGGTTACTGCTATATCTTAAGGCTTTAGTACTTCCTAGATATTAGATACTATTTATAGTAAGCTACTCCCCCCCCTTATAAGAAGTCTTCTAATACTATATAGTATAGATATAGCTTTATAAAATCTATAATATATTAAGGAGGAGAAGAAAGTAAGGATATAATAAGTTCCAGAGCTACTATATAGGAGGAGAGGAGTAGAATATATCCTAGGAGGAAATAACTCTCTTGTTAAGACTAGTAAAGGTAGGTTAAGAGAGAAACTCTATACTAGAGTATGCTAGAGGGGTAAGAGGGAATACTAAGAGGATATATATTATATATAGATTAAATAATTTAAGAATATAGTTAAAATATTACTTAGATCCTATATAGATACTCTATATATTATGAAGAAAATAGTAAAAGAAGTAAAAATAAAACTATAGATAAAAATACTTATATAAGATAGTTTTATCTAATTAATATATAAGATTATTATATAAGATTAATATATTTAATTAATATATTAAATTATTATATAGAATTATTTTATCTAATTATTATATTAGATTATTATATTAGATTATTATATTAAATTACTATATCTAGATACTAAAGACTTTAAGATATAAAGACTCTATTAATTCTATATCTATAAAACTACTTCTAGGATTTTAGGTATAACCCTTTTTTATATAGCTATTTTAAGTATTGTATAATATATATAAGCTTATCCCTATACTTCTCCTAGAGGAGTTTAAAGATAAAGATATTAGCTTTAGTTATCTAGCTATCTTCTCTCTAGATTTTAGTAGGCTTAAGAAGACTAATCTAGTCCTACTTATTATTATATTCTATAGTAAATAAAATATCCTAGATTATCTTCTAGACTAGGATATAATAGTTTTTATATTAATGTACTTGCATAGCAAGCAGGCTAATATAGCGAGCGGGCTACTTTTCTAACTTTCTACCTCTTTAACCTTTACACTAACTTTCCTCCACATACAAACATACTATCCTCCTTAATTAAAAGTTGTATTATCCTTACTATCTAGGCTATTGAAAAAGACCTAAAAATGTCTGTATAAAAAGCAGCCCTAACCTTTAAGGTCCCTCAAACCATACTCTAATACTGACGCATCAGATGCATCATATAACCTAAAAGATAACTAAATTTAATAAAGATAACTATAACTAAAGAGGAGGTAATTCTTAAATAAGTTATTAACCTAATTAATTAAGGGTTCCCTCTGTAATAAGAAGACATATAAGAAATAGCTAACTAACTCCTGAACGCATGTGATAGGATATGTATAGGACCCTAATAGGTAGAGAACTTTATATAACGTATCCCCTAATTGAAAATGCAATTTTAACATTAAATTAACTATTAGAGGGCTTTAGCTAAGGATCCTATAATTATATAAGGCTAGTTTGCACTTATACAAAACATAATTATAAAGTATAGAATACTTAATAATAACATCTATAATTTTAATAAGACTAAGTTCCTAATAGGAATACTATTACATGCAAAGGTTATTATAACGTCTAACTGTAAGGGAAGACCTTATATAAAGCAGCCTAGTAATTAGGAATAGGTTTCTGTTATTTAGGGTATATATATAGATAGCTAGGTAATACCTCTATACGTTATTATAAAGGGTAAATATTACCTCCTCTCCTAGTATATTAACAGCTAATTCCTAGCTATATAGTATATCTATCTAAGCAAAAATAGATAGATAATAAATAATATTAGCCTAGATTAGCTAAAGCACTTTAATTAGTGTATAAGGACTTATATAAAAGGCTCTTATTACCTCTTAATCCTTAATAGTTATAATAGCTATAAATTAACTAACTTTAATAAATACTATAAGGAATAAAGCATTATTGCTTTATGTATGCCTCCCTATTTATTACATAAGCTCTAGCCTCTTAATATTAGATGCTTTAGCCTATTAAAGTACTTATACAGCAAGGAAATTAAGAAGATAATGCAGATACAGATTTTGTATATTACTAAGGATAACTTCTTTCCTGCCTTTAAAGAAGCATTCTTTGCCTTAATAGGTAAAGATAACGTATAGGCAGGTTTTAGACAGGCAGGCCTTATACCTTTTAACCCTAAAGTAGTTATTTCTTAGTTAGATTTTAAGCTAAAGACGCTAACACCCTTAACCTCACAGCTAAGCAGCTAAGGCTCCTAGGACGCAAAGACACTAACTACAGTACTAGAGGGTGTATAAAGTGCTTCCTCCCTTAAAAAGAAGATCTAGGTATATTAAGGTAGCTTACTAACACTAATATATAAAGTAATTAACTTCTAGGCTAGAGGTATTAGTAAGTTAGCCTATAGGCTTACTATTATTAAGGCTAAGAACTATAAGCTTTATATAGGGATAGAGGTACTAAGTAAGTGCTAGAGGGTAAAAAAGACCTAACTATATCTTAGAGGGTTACTTAATACTACTAAAGTAGAGGTACTATAAGTAGAAAAGGGTAGTGTTAATACTAGAGGAGAGAATAACTATTAGAAGGAGGGTTATACAGAAGGTGCTAAACTACATACGTAGTAATGTAGCAATTGCAGAAAGCCTAGACATAACGCATAAACCTATAAAGTAGTTTAGGATAGTAATAAGGAAGAGGATAATAAGTAGTTTTAATTAATTTCATATGTTATGGTTTGATTGACTTATATAAAAGGCAGAAGGGTAGAGGAAGGTAGCCTGCTTACTATATTAGCCTGCTTGCTATGCGAGTACGTTATCTCTATAAGTAGTTTGTAAATAGATATCTAAAGCTTCTCTAGGCTATATAATTTAAGTAGTTAATTTTCCTATATTATTAGTATTAGGTATTCCTAAGGATAGATATTACTTACTAAACTTAGTGTTAAAGTTATAAGACTTTCTTTTTACTTATCTTCTTTACTTTATTAAGTGTATTACTCTAGTACTCTAGGAGGATTAGCTAGAGAATAATCTCTCCTACTATAAAGAGATCCTAAGTAAGTAGTAAGGTAGTATTATCCTTAAGGATCTTAAGCTCTTAGAAAATATCTCTAGCTTTTCTTAAGAACTAATAGAGTATAGATAGCTTAGTCTAAAGACTTTTAAGCGTTAATATCTAGTAAGTATAGAACTAGATATAGCTAATAACTATAGCTTACTAAGAGAAAAAATTAGAAGTATAATAATTATATATAATAATTATATATAATAACTTATATATTATATCTTTATTATAAAGTTAGTAATAATTACCTAAGGTATATAGATATTAACTATCTTAGTATTAATACTTATACCCTTAAAAGGATTATTACCTATAGAGTTTAATACTTTATCCTTATTTTTATTAGAGAGCTCCCTATTACTAAAGTTATTAAACATTAAGGTATTTTCTTTACTACTTACTTTAACCTCTACTTAATTACTAGAGTAGCTAAGGTATATATTCTTATAGATACTGTAGTAATATTAGATTATAGCTTAGAGATAGAAAAAGAGGATATATACTAGTACTCCTTATTCTATAAGTATAACTCCTCTCTTATCCTCTCTTAGGTAGTAGGGGATATAGCCTAGTATAAGCTAGTCTTCTAAAGCTTATTAAATTCCCTACTAAATTATATGTTTATAGTAATCTATTACTTCTAAAAAGCCTTTTAGGCTTTACTTATATCCTAGACCCTCTTCTTAGCTTTAATAGTATTAGGGTTCTTAGAGTAGTTAGCTAAAGCTTTATACTTTTACCTAGCGCTAGATTTAGTAGGGTAGCCTAATAAGAGGTTATTATAATTAATTGTTATAAATAAATAGTATATCTTACTATAACTTTTACTAGGAGATAATATTCTATTCCTATTAAAATTTTCCTAGTAAAATTTTCCTAAAGGAAAATAAATTTTACTACTACTTAAAAAAGGTTATTATATATAGACTATACTATTATATAAGGGGTATATATTACTATAGTAACTAAGTAGTATTATAATTAGTAAATTACTAGCTTTATTTTTTTTAGTATAAATACTTTTTCTCTTTTTCTTTTCCTCTCTTTTTTCTTCTTCCTTTATTATACCTACTTATAACTTTAGTTTGTTTTTTTTTAACTTTCTTTTTTTAGCCTTTCTTTTTACTAATTATTATAGTACTACTACTACTATATATAAAAGTTATAACTATACCTACTAAAATTATAGTATTTACTACCTATAAGGGTAAGTATACTAAGTATATTATAAATTAGGTATAAAGTACCTACTATACCTATCTTCCTAGTAGTAAGTCTAATTATTATATTTAATTATTATATATTTAATTCTCTTAGTCTATACTCTCTAGGAGATCTATAATCTATAGAAGAGTACTAAGCTTATTATTCCCTCTACTCCTTTCTAGTAAGTAGTTTATAAGATTATCCTTACTTATAAGGAAGATATATATTTTACTAAGTTAGTAATAGAAGCTCTCTAAGAGTCTACTAAGACTGTTTTAGTTACTATCTTTAAGAGTAAGTATATATTTCCCCCTAAGTTAATAGTACTAATATTCCTTTAGTAGTTAGCCTAGTAGCTATCTATACTAGCTATATTACTATTATATAGAAAGACTTAAAGTTTATTAAGAAGCTCTATACTATAGGAGATAGTATTAAAACTACTTAGAGAGCTAATCTTCCTAATAGTAAGTACTCCTATAAATTATAATAATTATTTATAATAACTATTTCTAGTTTATCTCCTCTAGGCTAAGACCTATTAGAAGACTAAGATCTCTAAGGAGATTATATACTTATCTAAGAAGAAAGTTACCTAGCATAAGCCTTAAACTACTTAAGCCTAGAAGCCTACTATATAAAAGAGACTCCCTTAAGAGATCTAAGAGTAATAAAGTATATATAACTTATATTATTACTATATCTATAGATACTAATAAAATATTTAAAGAATATAGTTTTACTTATAGTCTATATTCTACTAATACTACTTAAGAAGTATTCTAATACTATAGTTATAAGGTAGTAGTAGATAGAGAGTACTAAAAGTCTTATCTAAAATTAACTATCTAATCTTTTTATCTAAAATATTATAGTATACTTTTATAATAAGAATTTTCCTAACCTAAAAAACCTATACTAGCCTTAGCGTATAGGTATAAGGAATTATTAAACCTATACCTAAAAAATTTTAAACCTATATAACCTAAAACCTAGATACCTATACCTATAGGTTAGAAAATAACCTAACCTAAATCTATAGGTACCTATAGGTCCCTATAGGTTAGGTATTTTTATGTCTAAATATAAATACCTTGCTAGGCTTATAACTAGTTTAGTGTAGATAAAGTCCCTTTATGCCTTCCTAGTTAGGCTTATCCTAGCTTGTAATAGCAGTTCCTAACTAATTAGAGAGGTAGTATATATAGGGATAGAGGTTAGAAGAGTGTAGATAATAATCTTAACGTAGGACTATAAAGCTAGAGTTAACTAGCATAGACTCCTTAACCTTATAGTGTATATTGTTAAGTCTATATTAAACAAGGGCTTCTCTACAGTCCTAGGTAACTTTATTACCTATCTCCTATAATATAGGCGCTAAGACTAAGATAGATATAATCTGTTAAAATAATAAAAGAGTACGCTAAGCCCTAGTTTTATTATTTCTGCTGATAGAACTGCAACCTTTGTAGCCTAGCAGCATAATCTAATATAACCCCTAGACCTTTTAGCATTACTGTTAGAAGGTCTGTTTGTAATCTAGAGGATATGCTAGTATAGGCTCTTTCCCTACCTATTACAGTCTTTTTTCTTAGTACTATACCTAGAGCAGGAATTAAACCTATAGCTTATAGGAAACTCTAGTTATAAAGTAGGAATATAACCTACTAAGTAAATAAGACTCTTAATTATTAAAATAATAAAAGAGTACGCTAGGCCCTAGTTTTATTATTTCTACTAATAGAATTATAACCTTTATAGCCTAGCAGTATAATCTAATATAATTACAGGCTTTTCTTTATTAATGTATTCTATATAGAGGATATTAATTACCTAAGTATTAATAGTAAACGTTTAGTAATAATAAGAAAATCTTATATTAATTAAAGCTAAAACACTTAAATACTCTCTATTAGAAGAAAGTTCTTAGAGTATTATATACTCTATTATAGTTTTATTACTACTAACTATAGAGTTAGTAATATAAGTAACTATCTTAGTCTAGAAAGCTTTAAGATAATTAAGAGCTTAGTAAATATACTAGCGCTCCCTTTACAATAGCTTACTAGTAGACTCCTGCTTATAATAGACTATAAATATATTCTAGGTCTTTTAAGTAGCTCTCTAAAGCTTATAAGGAACCTAGGAGATAATTTGTATTAATAAATAGTTAATAAATAATTAATAGATACTAATAGTAGAATATTTCTTATACTTAATATTATAGGTAATAGAATAAGTGATATAATTACCTATATAATAGGTTAGCTTAAGGATATTACACTTTAGATAACCTAAGTAACTAACATATAGTAAGCCTTTACTAACAATACTATTAAAACCTTAATTATTATTATATTCTACCTTAATAAAATTTATAATATAAAGAATAATACTTATAATAGTAGGGGCGTAGTAAAAGGTTAGTAATAGTTAAATTATCCTTATTATAGTATAAAAATAGTTAAGGAATTAAAAAAAGTAGTTAATTAATAAATAGTAGGTAAAAAGAAGCTAAAGAAATTAGGAAAAGAAAGAAGAAAGATTTTCTTAGTATAATAATAAATAGGATAAGACATATAAAGTAAAGTAGAGTATTTATTAAAATAAACCCTATATAATAACTACTTAGAGGACTATTATATAAGGAGGAGGGATATAACTATTATAATAAAAAGTATATATATAAAAAACGTATAGGAATAATAGAACATTTATAATAATAAGAACGTTAATTAAACATTAAGAATATAAAGAGTCTATCTAAATAAAGAAGATAGTTATAGTAATATAAGGCTAAACGCCTACTAATAAAGAGATAGATACTTATAAAAGCTAAATAGCTTTAAGGATATTAGAACATAAGGATATATAGAATAACCTTAGTCTAAAATATAGCCTTAAGGGACTAAGGCCTAGAGAGAGGGAGGTAATTTTAAGGAGTTAATCTATTATATATTCTAATTTACTTAAGGTCTAGAGACCTATTAGTAAATAAGAATATAAGTAGGTTACATATAGGCTCTACTAGTTACCCTCTAAGCCTGTTAGCTATTTCTAAGCCCTATAGCCGCTTTCTTTACAAAAAAGGAAGGTTCTTAATATAGTTAGAACCTTTAAGTAAAAGTCTAGTAATAAACTTATACCTACTTTTTCATATTAAATCTTTCCTAGTTATAGCCTTTAGCTATACTCTTATAGCTATTAGAATTAAAGGTAATATACCTATAGTGTAGGGTTTACTAGAATCTCTTTAACTTCCCTAAATTACTATTTAGGATAAGGTAGATCCTTATTACCTATAATAAATATTTAGGCTTTATTATTACCTACCTACTTATATATAAGAATAAGTCTTTTATACTTAAAGCCCTCTAAACAATTAAGGCCTAAGTATATAGAGAAAAAGGTCTTAATATCTATAAGTTCTAGTATAATAATAAGGTAGTAGTCCTTAGCCTTAAGGTTATAAGGGTTTATAAGATATAGACTACTTTAGTTAGAATTAAAATTAAACTACTACTACTATATATAAAAAAACCTATTAAAGCTACTTAAAGGGTAGGTTATATTATAATTATTAAGTCTATTAAGATACATATTACTATATACTATCCTAAAGCGCTATATAATAAGGTAGTACTTACTATAGTCTATATTTATAATATTAGCCTATATAAATCTAATAGCTAGGAGTCTCTAATAGAAATAGAGCTTAAATAGTACTAATATTATTTCTACTAGTAGTAGGTAGACTCTTAAATACCTCCTAACAAAGCTCTTTAGCTATATAAGGGAGGACTCTATATATATAGGTATAAGGGATACCTATTATTAAGAGATTAAGAGAAGGGTATAAAATAAAGGGATTTTAAGGTACTTCCCTATAGCTATATTATATACCTAGTAGGTTATATACTATAAATGTATAATCTATATAGGATCTAGGTTCTTACGCTTAAGTAGGTTATTATAATATATAACGTATAGTTTAATAAGAGCTCTTTCTATAATAAACCTTATAAGAAAGATACTATTTAAGGCTTAGAAGCTTAAAAAGTAATAGAGGTTATTAAAAAGTCTATTATAGTCTTAGATAACCTCCTTAGGTTACTTAGGATAATTACTTCTTAAAATAATATATAGTCTCTAATGTTAACTATAGTATTACCTATAGCTAAAGAATAAGTAAGTCCTACTTAAGACGTTAAGTATATAAGATAAGTAAAGGCAGTATCTAAAACGCTAACTAATACTTTTATTCTCAAGGGTAAGATAAAGCCTACTAAAAACATAACTAGGTTATTAATAGTTAATAGTAAAAGTAGTCTAAGAATATCTTAGTTTCCTATAGATACTACTTTTACTAGCCTATTAGCTAATAGTAGGGTAGATACTAATAGTAGTTCTTAGTTATAACCTATTAAGATAGTTCTATTAAGTCCTAACTAATAAGTATACTATACTATTATAATACTCTAGAAATAGATATATAGTAGGTATATCTATATAATTCTTTAGGTTAATAAAATAACTATATACTAGAAATACTCTTAGGTATACCTATTTAGTATCTTTTTACTTAATTAGTAGAAGGTAGAGGAAGAAAGTAACCTTAGATATAGGACCCTTTATAAGGTATTTAGAGAAGCTATTTATAAGGACTATCTTAAGCGCCCTTTAACTAATAAGAATCTTAGGCTTTATAAAAATAACCTTAATAACCCTTTAAACTACTAGAATAATCTTAATAAGCTTCTACTTAAGATTAAAGCCCTATTTCTTAAAGCTATAGAGATATAGATAAGTAAGATCTAAAATAAAGGTATATAGGAAGTTATTAACTAAAATCCTTCTTTAGATATTCTTTCTATTAAATAGATCTTTTTATATAAATTTTATAAGGGTAAATAACTTAATAGATATAAAGCTTATATCTATATATAGGGAGACTTATAGATACTAGACTCTTTATAGAATGCTTATACCTCTACGCTTATAGTAAAGGTTTTCTAGATTATAATAGCTCTTATAGCTTAATTTAACCTTAAAATTAAGTAATTTAATATTATAAATATACTTCTTAACTTAGTTCTTAATAATAATGATAAGATATATATAAAGCTTCTAGAGGGTTATAGGATTTTAGGTAAGATTATGAAGTTAAAATATACTCTCTTTAGCCTTTATAATACTCCTATCCTTTAGTTCCTAACTTTTATAGATACTCTAAAAGATTTTATAATAATTACCTATAATAAGGACTAGTGTATTTACTAATTAGCTAATACAAAGGTAATTCTTATGTTCTATATTAATAACTTTAAAGTTATCTTTTACTATAGTTATAAGAAGGAAGTAGATAATCTTATCTTAAGTATTATAGCTAGGTTTAAGATTAAGGAAGGCCTACTAGATTACTAGTTAGGTATATAAATTATCTATAATTAGAAAAATAGGAAAATTTACCTCCTTTAAGACACCTATACTAAAAGAACTATAAAGTACTTTAACCTAACTAATAGCTTATAGTTATTAAGGGTATTTATCTCTTAAAATAGGGTATCTATCTCTAGTTAATTATAGAGATTTATAATCTAATTACTAAAATATTTATTAGTTATATGGTAGTACTATAGGTATAGGGGATTAACTGTTATAGTAATAAAATTAGATATCTATTAAACTAGCTTCTAGTAGTTATTATAGTTCTTTTTAATATAGTTATACGTTAACTAGTAGTTATTATATATTATAAGATCTCTAGGGCTAAGATCTATAATTATAACAGCCTTCTAACTAGGTACCTTTACTAAGTACTAGTTAATATCTAGCTACTTTAGCTTAGCTGCTAGGCCTAGCAGGGCTAGTCGTTTAACAGCATTAACAGCTAGGTTAAGGTATTCCTATAGGCCTGCATTCTTAGCCTTTAATTTAAGCTAATTAAACTAAAGGAGCTAATTAGAGGCCTTTTAGAGTTTGATTTTCTTTATAGAGTTAGTGTTTATTATATTAATAAGTAATAAAAATAATAATAGGGTTTCTTTATAGCTATTTATAGTGTAATTAGACTATTGATTGTTAAAAAGTATAAAGTTAATTATATAACAGTTATATAGCAATTAGTAGATGTATTTTAATATGTGTGTGTAACTAGGAAGATCCTAATCCTAACCCCTGTGTTCACATCCCAGACCAATATGTGCCCCAACACGGAAATCCCCAATTTTGGGTGGCTGGATCCGTCCAGTCAATGCACCCGACATTGCCCGAGGGGATCCGTGCATTTACGCCAGGACCCACTTCCTTGTGTGTCACATGCGACATACTGCCGTTATTTTCGACACCTACTACCCTTCTCTTCACTTTTTTTTCTTTTTTTCGAATTTCGTCTCCAATCTTTCAACTTTCACTTCCATCCTCGACAAACAACAAGAACTAAGATAGAGGTAAGCTCGCAGACAGTCACGCGACCTATCTTGCAAGAGGCTAACACGCAAGCTACAAAAAGCATCCAACCCACCTACCTTCAAGCATGTCTGGCGTACCCCCCCCGCTCTCCAACCGCCAGGTTGAGGATTTGAAGGCCAAATTACACAGCTTTCTTGAGCGAACCCATCCCGAGTTCAAGCCGACATTCAGAGATACCCAGAATCTGACGAGATACTTCTTATCCAACGTCAGGCGAAACATGGGTTCGCATGGGGATAACGAGTATCTCGGCGACGAGGGTGAAGTCGACCTCACCGAGCGTTTCGCTCTTGTGGATCAAATCCGCAAGAAAATTCTAAGTGATCCAGACGTCGCCCAGAACGATGATCAGCTCAAAGATATGGCCAGAAAGGAAGTGTGGGCACACCTTATGGTCCTCGACTTGCCTCGCCTTCGAGAATTCGCGTCAGCGCTGCCGATTCCCAACGTCATGGACCACCTTAGTCTCTTGTTCAAAGGGATGAACAATCTTGTGTGGTACCGTAAGTATTATCATCTGGCTTCTATTTATCACTGCAATTGTTACTTCTCGTCTCAATCGTTGCCTCTCGTCTCAGTTACCTTTGGTCTCACGCATCGGCTAACTTTTTTGTAGTCAGGGGCCCGATCCAGGAGTGGGAAAAGGTCAAGACTGGTGTCACTTCGCGGAGTAATGCTGCGAGAGTCGGGGTATGTCACCCCTGCTTCAGCTCTCTGTCAATGAGAATTTCCCATTGCACTTTACTTACTTCACCGCGTTAGACCGCCGAGAGAGACCTTTGCGTCTGCCCTTTTACTCGCAGTATAAACCCCGAGAAGTGTCACATTGTCCCTTTCTGGACGCTCAACCGACCGCGGTGCTACGAGGCACTTATTGCTGCAACGGTCGTGTTCGGAAAAGAACGCAGCCGAATGCTTCGCGCGAAACTTGTGGATAGAGAAACCAACATAGTCGATACGTCGGCAAATACGATCTCGTTAAATCGAGCGCTGCACAAATTCTGGGACCACGGTCTTTTTGGGTTAGAACCCGTCTGTCTCCTCTATGAAAAAGACAAGACAGCGGCCGCCATTGCCAAGGGGGAAGCCAAGGAGGAAAGCGCGGCCCCGGATCCTTCGACGTCGTCGAAGCTTGACGAGAAGAGATCAAGAGAAGCAATGGAGGACACGCCTTCCAAAAGGGCCAAGGGCAAGGGCAAGGAGAAGGAGCAACTGGAGGATTTCGAGCTCAAGGAGGCTGTCGAGCCCAAGAGGCGGTCTGTTGGTATTCGGATTCGCTTCCATTGGTTGCGTAAAACGATAGCCGTGACACCAGACACGATTCCGAGGAACATGGCTGAGCTACGAACGAGGTGGAGCTCCTGGGATCCGAACGTTACCGTTCACGACGTCGATGGCCGGCCGCTTGATGACGGTCACATTGTCGATGTTTACGATACGGATGACGCCAAAGCACCAGATTTCGACATTCTTCAGCTGCAATTCGATATTTTCAGAATGCAAGCATTGTCTGGCAGGGCAGATCCAATGATCTATGCCCCCGACTATTATTACGACGAAGATGGGCAAACGATCTTGGCACCTCCGCCTGGAAAGATGGAGGCACTTGAGGCTCATGAGGCGCGTGAAGCGCACGAGGTTCTTGAGTTCCGTAAGGCTACGCCGGCCTAGAAGACCGACAACCCTTCATCTGAACCGCCAGGCTCCGAGTCGCCTGTTGGCTCTGGTCAAGTCAATTCCTCTGGTCAAGGGGCCGAAAACACCACCAAGACGGCTAAGAAGTCGTCATTTCGTTCAAAGCTTGGTACATGGGGCAAAAAGTTGAAGAAGGCTGTGCGTCCTCGGCCCAGTATCTCTATTTTGTTCGGTGTTCCCGATCCCGATGCGGAAACACGCAACCGCCCAAGTCCTCTCCCTGGAAAGGGAAGTGTACCAACCAGTCCAGCTCGAAAGTCGGAGCAGCCCCAAAAGCGCCCTTCTGGTGTTCACGAGCATGGAAAAGGTGGCCCAGGTCAGAAAATGTCTTTGGCCATACGTCCTCGAGAAGGACATCCCTGAGCAGATGACATTGGACTAGTTGACGGACATGAGAGCAGCCGGACGTTATGGAGATAGAACCTAGTGTATTGTTACGTTACTTTATGAATGGAGACAATTTTCTAATCCAGGCCCTGAAGGCGTTGTTAGTCTCATATTCACTTGGAAAAGGCAGACGATGGAGGACTTAGTGGGAGCAAGGCTCTCTCGCGAGCACTCGAGGCAGGCAGAACTCAACAAACCGGGCCATGTCTGGCGTGCTGTCAAACTGGACTCGGACGATATCATTCTGGAGCTTGCTGTTTTCCTGGATGCACGTTTTGAGCTGGCATATGATCCTCGGATGGCCCGTCGTTGTCCAGAACATGGCCGCCACCGTCTCGAGGTCAACGTCAACAAGTCTAGGATCTCTCGGCACGAAGCCCTCTCCGTTCAGCTGCATGACTGTCGTGGCGCCCTCGGTTGCAATCCACAGCCTCCGTCCCCATCTCACGGCACTCTCGGGGCACCAAACAACACTTCTGTAGAATGCACGTCTCCCTGCCTGGTCTGTCAAGACGCCGGCCTGCCCCGTGGCACGGAGGAGTCCGATAAACCGCCGCGGGACAAAACCTTGGTCCTCGTCGCTGGGGGACTCTGTTTCCGGCGAAAGTCGGGGGAGTGACAACCACGTGCTGGACTTCAAGCGGCGGCTTTGCATCTTGGCAATATCAATCGCCATCCTGCCTGCGCCGTCCGGGAGCGCTGGCGATGCTCCTTCATCCAGAAGAGCTTTAACAATCCCCGAATCGCCCAACTTGGCCGCGATGTGCATCGGCTCAGGTCATGCAGTATCGTCCAGTCACGTGCGTTGTGAAGGAACATGTTACCGTCTATCTCTAGCCCGTCGGGGCCGTCCACCATGGCGCTCGCGCCGACTTCCATAAGCCGCTCCGCCGCGCCGAGTTTGCGAGAGCATACCGCCATATGCGGGGCCGTCCAGGGGGCACCTGCCTGTATTAGTATCTAGGACTTCAGGAGGAGAAACAGCGTTCAGACCGGGACAACCGTGGTCTAGCAAGGTCCATGCATGCTAAGTGTCGGCCTTGCTGTAGGCGAGTGTCGCGAAACGCATCTTTCTAAGGCTCCACTTAAGCCACATCATCAACTCATTTAGCTCGACTGAGCCACAAATTAGCGCCTATCCAGCCCACTAGACGCGTTCCTGCCAATCGGCAACGTCCCTTCTTAAGTTCGGTGTTTCCAAGGCAACCGAAACAGCGCGCAACGGATGAGATCAGCGGGGACCGGAACTCTGCGTCTTTGCCCGACCTCAGTCCCCTGCCATACCATCACACCTCAGCAAGAATCGCTCGCAACTGCTCCCATTGAGTACCGCCGCCGCCGCCCCACGAGCTTCCACGCTTTCCGCACCCGCGCGCTACCGGCATGTCGAAGAGCGAGTGCATCTGGAAATGGCTCGGCGCGACGACTGACGACAACCTCATCGATCCCAATACCAACCCCGCCAGCACCGACGTCGTCTTCGTCCCCGCCCTCGTCCCCAGCAATCGCGACCACGACCCGAAACACCCTCGTCGAGGTCTCAAACGCTCCGCGTCCGAAGAGACCATCGCCGTCCCCGACCTCGACTTCTCCATTTCGCACAACACCAGAAAGGAAAGCAACCGGACCATCCTCACGCCCCCAGTGTCGACGACAGACCGCGACCTACCACCCCTCCGACCCGCCGCCGTCATGAGCCAGGAAGGGACCCCACAGAAGAGACCTCGTCCCCTCCCCGACAGCGACCACACACCCCGTGCCTCGTCCTCTGTTTCGAACCCCCCCCTCGCACCACAAGACTCGGTCTCGCGCACTGGAAGCATAAGCGCCACGGGCTCCTCCGCCTCGGGCCGATCCAGCAGGTCCCCGACTAAGCTGTTGAACGCCCTAGAACTCAAAGAACCCCTGCAGATAGAATTCAAGTTCTTCTCCGATGCCGACCTCTCCGAAAGTATTCACCTCCCTCCCGCTCTAGCAGAGGTCCGGGACACTATCTACGACTTCTACAAAGACCGACGTATCATCCCCTTGTCCCACCAGGTGCGTTGCCCCCATCCCGTCCCATCCATCACCTGCCACATCGGTAGGGACAACAGCCCCATCCTGCCGCTTCCGTCGCTAACCCTTTGCCTGCTTTTCTGCCCGACACAGACCGAAGCCGCTACCATCCGTGGCCCAGAGGCAAGGGACATATCGACCCTCACCTTTTTCCAAGACACCTCCGAGCCCCAACGATGGGGTCCAATCCCTCCTGTCCGGTCGCTACGCACGGCGGTCAGGAACTCGTCCAAGTTTGCCAGCCAGCGCGCGTCGGAGCCCATGTGGAACACCGAGGTCCACGCCCATCTGCTACGCCTCGCCCTCCGGCCAGATCTCGAAGACGTCGACAGCGGTCTCGTCAACTTCACTGTTGCGTAAGCCCCATGTCCCTCCTCCTCGCTTGCCTAACCTGCCGTTGCTGACTTTTCCCCCCGCCCATCCAGGACCACCGCCCGCACGCACCATATGCTCCACAACGGAGGCCCTTCCAAGATGATTGACTTTGCCATGTACATTGATACCGATGTCGTCCAGGACACGCACCTCTCGCAGCGCATCAAGGAACTCCGCCAAAAGCTCCCCTCCAACACCGTCAACTCCACGCCATACCACTTTCTACGCAACAAGCCCATCTCCGTGACCATCGAAACGAAGAGGAGCGGTGGCCTCGAGCAAGCCGTGCTGCAGATCGGCATTTGGCAAGCCGCCCACTGGGCATACCTCGACCGTATCGCCTCCAAGAAGGGTGCCACCCTCGATGGCCTAGAGTTCCTCCCGGGCTTGGTCGTGTCGGGGGCCGACTGGTACTTTGTCGCATCTACCAGAGAGGGCCAGCGAACGGTATGTGCCCCTTCCCCGGTCCTGTCAACCATGCACTGACTAACCGAATCTCGCAGACGTTGTGGGAGAAGCAGCCCATCGGATCTACGCAGTCGCTTGTTGGAACCTACAAGGTTATCCGGACCATACAGTACCTGGCATGGTGGTCGGCCGAGGTGTACTGGCCGTGGTTCATGAGCACCATTCTCTCGTGAACTTTTACTTGGGCAAAGGCGAAAGTATAATAAAGACAACAACCCGGCGGCCCCATTGCCAAGGCGACCAGGCTACTGGAACATGGAGCATCTCCTCGCGCCGAACGCAAAGCCTGCGATGCAACACAAAGGGTATCTCAACAAAAGCCTACACTTGTCGCCGACCCAACGGTGGTAGAGATCGAGGTTGATACAGATGTGCATCGCTGGAGGCCATCAAGAGCGCACCAAGCATGGCATTCGACGCCAATACGTCGCCCGCCCGGCCCCATCGAGAGTCACTCACTCGTACACTAACTAGAAGTAGAAGGTATGGAGGGACTGGGCTGACCCAAGAGAATTGTGTGTCATGGTGTCCTTCACAAGCACGATTAATGTTGTGGCCGCTTGATGAATGAACACAAAACACCGTGAATGAGACTACCATTACTGCAAACGATTAGCCTTGAGATTGGCGTGCTGGGCTAGTCTTGCTTCCAAGGGACCTGGACAATCCAAACGGAGAGGCATCGAGTTACATTCAACCACTCTCATGTCGACCGAGAGATACCAGGTACACTGATTCGGGGGATGAGGAAGGTCAGTACCGAGTTGTCCTACACTGGGATTGGCAGCTATTGAGAATGGGACGTCAAGAATATACAAGTCCTGACCGATACCGGCCCAGACGGACTGAATGTGTTGACGCTGCCCTGCGTGCTCGCCACTAACGTTGGCCTTCACTGGATCTTCCTGGCCAAGGCTTCTGTGCTGCCATCCACATCACTGCTGAGGGTCCCACACGTACACTCAACTTAGGGTGCAGCATCTAAAAAGTCAAGTCCCCTTCCTGTAGCCATGCATGGCTTGACGGGCTGACGGGGTAGGGAGAGGCAGTGGTAACAGGTAGTGGCTACGGTGCTGCATGTATCTGTAGTCTACATCGTCATCTATACGCCGAAACGGAAGAACAAAGGTCCATCGGTGACTGACCGGATTGACGAGCTCACTGGGCTTACTGGAGGGTCCACATTGTTCTGTACATGTTCTCGGAGTCGAGGGGGAGATGACATAATCGACAGAAGAACCGGATACCCAGAGATTGTGGGTGCACCCTGCTTAATAAGACGCACCTAGAGATTGTGGGTGCACCCAGAGATTGTGGGCGCGGTCTGCATGAACAATTGCGGTAGCAGCATTACTTAATTGTTGAAGTTGGATAAGAAACACATTTAGAAGTTTATTAGCAAAGACCTCATGCATGCATGTATTGTCTCGTCGGACCCGAGTTTACAGCATCTATCCCAAACCGAGCCGCGGCGAAGAGATCAATTTCAAATTTCAAACACGACCCACCCGCCAACCCACCTACCCTCATCGCCCATCCATTAGATCACGTCGTCACCGTCCGCTAATACTTCACGCCTCCACCAAAAGCGGCCAGCCCTCTTCTTTCAACTGTGCCTCGTGTGGTGGCGGCGGGACTTTCTGTACCATTCGAACCATCCTTGATCGATGGAGTTCGCAGGCGGGCGAGGCGGGTTGACCCGCACCGCTGGCGGACCGTCAGCTCCCGATGTCAATGAGGAGGAGCCCAGGGCCGCCACGTAGTCGCTGTAGTTGGAGAAGCTGGCAGGGTCTAACTCTCGGCTTGCGTCTGTTGGCGGCGGCGGCGGCGGTGGTGCTTGATTGTCAGCGATAAGCATGTTCTGAATCTGCCGCTGGACTGGACGTAAAGCGTCGTCGTTTCTGCGGCTGGAGTCGTTCGTAGGGCGCCGCGAAGTCGGGGCGGACGAGCTTGGGGCGACTACACCTTGGTCACCCAGCCGAACCGCCCTCAATTCTCCATCTTTCGTCTTGTTTCCCCCTATGCTGGAAGGGGTGGGGGAGGTAGTAGTATAAGGGTGGGCAGCAGGAGGAACCAAGTCGGGCACAAGAGGAACGACGAGCGCAGGATCGAATCCGGCGCCGCCCTCGTCCATGTTCAACTTGGCCTCGTCAGCCTTGGCCTTGGCCTCATCAGCTTTAGCCTGAGCCTTGGCCTGAGCCTTGGCCTCGTCCTCGATCCATCTCGCAAAGTTGTTCTTTACAAATCCTCTCAGTACTCCGTCCGACTTGTTCCAGTGCACTAGCCAGGGCTCTTCGTCTTCTGCGGCTTGTGTAGACTGGGCGATGGTTTTGAGGTGGACCAGGCCTGGATCAATCTGTTCCAGAGCTTCGCGCGCGTGCTTGCGGTGGACTTCTCGGTCAGAGTCGTCGTCTTCAAGGAACCGGAGGGCTTGTCGTGCGCGGAGCGCTTTATTAGGGTCGATTCGGCTGGCCAGCACTCGTGGCTGTTCGGTCGCATGCTTCTCAGCAAGTTCGGTAACAGAGCCTAGGTAGCGAGGGAGAAGACGCAATAGTCAGCACATGTTGCAGCAGCAGCATCGTAGCTTGGTACGAGAATAAGAATACGGAACCCACTTGTCTTTTCCTCGACAACATGACCGCCGGTGAATGTTCCTGCGGCTTGCGTAGGTTGTGAAGCCGCGCTGTTGGAAGATGAGGCCATCGTCACGGCCACGCAAAGCAACTAATGTTGTCAGCCTTTTCGTTATGGCTGCTGGCTGTAGGAAGAAGAAGAAGAAGAAGCGCCCTGACTAGAATTCGTGTGTTGGGACAGGAGGAAGGAGAAGGGTAACAGTACTTGCAATAAAGATTGATTTAGGATGATATCATGATATTAATATCCAGACTCTAGCGAGACCCAGGGGAAGGAAGGTGTGGAAAGCAAGGAGAGATGTCCGGTCAAGAACCGCGTGTCTCGCCTGCCTGTCCCGGTGTGGATGGAGCATCATAACATTACGAATTTTCTCCGTTTGTCTGTCCCTTGTCTGATTTATCATTTCCCGATTTCTCTCGTATCTCTTTTGTTTGTCTCAAATGTTTCCACTAACACCATCATCATCACCACCTCCCATCACCACCACCACCACCACCTCCTCCTCCTTCACAATTGTTTCGCACCAGACATTACATGAATAAACACACACACACACTCTCTCTCTCTCTCTGTCCAGTCACTCACTCTGCTTGTAACATCGACAATGACACTCGCACTGACCTTCCTCTCAGAATCCCCATCATGTTGTTATCCACCCTGGCCCTCCAAACCGTTCATTCCTTCCAGGGAATACAGGCGTTCCCGAGCCACTCCTTGATGATACGCTTCCTCTCCCGCTCCTGGGACGGGTCATCCGCCTTGACCCCCTTGCCAAACCGCTTCGCCACCCCGTCCGCGCCCGCCTTTCTCATCCGCGGGAGGAGGTCGTACAGGTACAGGGTCCTGGCGTCGGCATCCTGGAGCGTCGACGCCACCAAAGCCATCGCATCCGCCACGCGGCCGCTGGCATCGTTGTCATTCTCCTGCCGCTGCCGCTGCTTCTTCTTCGAGCCCGAGGCCGACAGCAGACTCTCGTACGCCGTGACCCAACCACGCAAGATAGCGGCTTCCTGCTTGGCCAAGTCATTCGGCGTGGTGGAAGTGCTCTGCGTGTACTTTGTCTTTGTCGTGACAAAGGGCTCCTCGTCCACTTTGATGGCGATGAACTCGTCGAGCGTCGGCCAGTTGGACTGCCGGGCGAACGCCAGTGCATTGAGCGCCTCGTGCGCTCGACAGATGGACGCCATGGCCGCCTCGAGCTGTGCATCACCACCGAAGCGAGCTCTCCGTTTGCCGCGGCCGCTGCGGCCGCCGCGATCAAACGCGAGCGGCGGGAGGGTGTCGTAGTCTTTGTTACCCTGTTCCCCCCCACCCCTGGAAAATGACACGAGCGACATGATGATGATGGTGGCAGCGACGACGATGACGATGAGCTTTCTGGCACCCAAAGCTAGATGAAGGGATTCCGTTTCGGAATCATATGCTGCGTTTGTTGGCGTGGGAGAAGGAGGGCGGGAATGCACTGGAGAAGACGAAGCAGAAGGATAAAACTGTCCAGGTTCGTCTTCAAAATCGTACTGGCGTCGGTGGCGGCGGTGGTGGTTGTAGTCGTAGGCTCTGCTAGACATTTGAAAATGAGGGGGATGGATGAATGGATGGATGGATGGATAGATGGATGGATGGATGGATGAATGGATGGATGGATGGATGGGATGTGAGTGAGGCTATTCGCAATGTTGACGGGGTGGATTGGGATGAAAATTGAACGTGATGGCCAGCTCAGCTCAGCTCACTGCCCGTCGCCATCAACACGCAAGGACGTGCATATATAGGTAATTACAGACGTGCGCCGGATTGCGGGAACACGCGTCAGTCATCTCCAAATCGATAGATCTTGGTGGTTCGTTCTGGTGACTTCACATCGCGGCCTCGTTTCGTCTGGCGGATTCGTCCGACAGAGTGAGACGGTTGTTGAAAGCGAGCTTCACGTTCCGCCGGCCTCCCCTACTTGCCGCCGCCGCCATGGCCTCAACAATCGAATGGGACATGTGGTATTCTTGCAACGCGCAATGGCCATTGAGTAGTCAGGCTCAAAGACAGAAGAAGAAACGCCTTGTGCACTCTGGGCTCGAGCTGATGGTGGCCGTCACCAACCGGGAGGGACGAAACAGCCACCCCCCAAAAGTCATATCATATGCGACGCACCTTTCAAATCAAGTTCAGGCCCTCACATTTGACGAGTTGAAATGACTGGTGGGGACAACCATAAGTGACATTCGGGAAAAGCACGAGCATGCCGAATTGACTTGTGGTTTTTGTCTGGGCAACTTGAGGCTTTTGCTTGGAAGCAGGTTGGTTTCCCCCTGACCGACGGTACAGCCTGGTTTTACGGATTGGAATGGAACATGGCTGAGGCCTGATGCGAAGCATCTTTATCCGGCTGAAAATGACATGATGCCTGGTTTTACGGAATGGAATGGAATGGAATATGGCCGAGGCCCAATGCGAAGCATCTTTATCCAGCTGAAAATGACATGATGCCTATCACATCCCTTCACCTGAGGCTTCACCCCCTCTCTCTGTCCTCAGTTAGCCATCAAGTCATTCGGCTGATTGGTATTATATTCCGTCTGTCAACCCGCATCATTACTCCTCAATCAATTCTCTCTTCATCATTACCTGTATGCTTCATTGAATACCTCAGAAGAAACAAACATCTTCTTGACCATCTACACAACTCTCAATCACCTCAGACGCTCAATCATCTCACTCATACACCCCATCTCATCCGTCTCCATCTCATCCGTCTCCATCTCATCCGTCTCCATCTCATCCGTCTCCATCTCATCCGTCTCCATCTCATCCGTCTCCATCTCATCCGTCTCCATCTCATCCGTCTCCATCTCATCCGTCTCCATCTCACTCACACGCCCATCTCATTCGTCTCCAGCCATCTCATTCCTACATCACCCGTCTCATTCGATCAATTATGCCTGGGCCAACCAACCCTTCTGATGGCGAGTCGCTCCCCGTTCCCGAGGGCATCAATTACTTTCGTAACAAGCTTAGCCGTCGGAAGAAGCCGCCCCAGGACGTCGGCGAGCCTCTAGAAACCCAGCCCGACAACCCCACCGCCGCCGCCGCCGCCGCCGCCGCCGCTGCCGGCCCCGGCACAAGCGGCGTCTCCGAAAATGCCGCCCCGAGGACCATCCACAACACGCAGGACAACAGCAAGACGATGAATATCAACCACAACTACTACACCAGCAACCACAGCAACCACAGCAACCACAACCATGGCAGCAGCAGCCACAGCAACCGCGATGGCCACAACCAGCGGCCTCTGCCGCCGTCGATCGGGGAGACGCGGCCGGCGGACCGCGAGCCAATGACTCAGACCCGTTGGGAGATCCCATCAACCATGAGGCCCTTCATGTGTCTGCTCGCCATCTTTCGACTCTTCACAAACATGGTCTTCTCCAGCCGCTTCCTCAAATTGGTTCTCTTCTGTCTCTGCATCGTCTTGCTCCGGCTGTTCTTTAGCGCCGCCTTTATGTTCCTTCTGTCCACCGTCAGCTACGTTGTGGGAGTCCCTCTGGACAACATCCCCATGAACTGGCTCTGGAACCGTTTCCCGTGGGAGGGAGCGCCGTCTGTGGTGGCTGCATCCAACGCCAGTGCGGCGGTTAAGTGCGTGCAGGGAGTCGCCGTCGCTGCCGCTTCCTCCTCCTCTTCTGCCGCCGCCGCCATGATGAACATGGCCCCCTTTTACGGCTCTGCAGCCCTCCCGGGCGGCGTCGATAGAACGCGCGCCCACGCCCGCCTTCTCTTGGACGCCCAGCCTGATGGACGAGAGCTTCCTGCCGTCAGCGAATTCTTGAACGGATTCGGGGCGGCCGGTGTCATGTCAGAGGCGGACGCCAGCAGCCTGAAAGCTGTGTCGACGTCGCTGACGAAGCTCAACACCGAATGGTCGACCTGTATCTCCAGACAAGTCAAGCAAGACGATTCTGAAACTACGGCGCTCTGTGAGAACGTGTACCGCACGCTCTCCGGTCCCGAGGTTGGGTCGGTAAGTTGTTCCCCCATGTCCTTTTGTTTCTTTCTTGCTTTTGCTGTCTCTCTCCCTTGCCTGTTTGCTTTTGACACGAGAGAGTCTTCTGCTGCGTTTCCCGTTTGTTGGCGCGTGTATAGTTATTGCCTATGAGGTAAGGGAGAATGCTGACCACAAGACCGCCCTTCGACTCATCAGGGAGGCTTTGCTGAGGAGCAGGGCTCTTATCTATCCCTGTTCCTTTGGGGACTGACTCTAGGTCACTGGAGACCGCTCCCTAAGCCGATGGCAGAAGCGCGCATCCAGCTCAATGCCTATGCCAACATCATCCGCTCAGCCTCAACACACCGAAACGCCACCGTCGTTCGGATGCGGGACACCTGGCAGATTGGAACAACTACCGGGCTGCAGAGTCTTGAAGGCCAGGTGTGCATGATCCAGGGCATGGCCGATAGAAGCCGCAGGCGCCTCGTCAAGAAAGGTAAGGGCAGCATATGCCGAGAGAGAGAGAGAAAGATATGTCTTCTCAAAGACAGGTAGAAAAGAGGAAGCTAACAGATACACAGTCACATCTAGAGCAAAGGGTCCTACTGCCGTTGAGGTGACAAGCGACAAGGTCCTTGCGCAGATGACGAGCACCAACGGCCTGCTCTGCCAGCTTGCAAACGACATTAACCTAAGACGCCAGTGTTACTTTAACGCTGTTGACGATGAGCGTCAGTGGCTGCGGGACGAGCTTGACGTGGTGAACAGCCAGATTGCAGACATTGACGCCGGGAAAAGGGTCTCGTCCGTCGACGCCCAGATTGAGGCTGAATCCATCGCCCGTGGCATCTTGCAGGGTATGGAGGAGTGGAGGAAGCACAGGTCGTACTTGTACGTGGGCGACAACAACCAAGGGACGAATGCGAACGCATATCAGCAATGTTAAGATATGTATAGTAGAACTACGCCACCGATGGGGTTAGAAGAGGGCCTATGGCGAGAAAGAGAAGCGAGAAGACGGACAAGTCATCTATCTGTAGACTGTTTGTATCATCCATGTACCTAGAGTTTAGGGAAGTCATGCTCTAGAAGCCAAACACCGAGCCAGCACGACTTGCCCCTCGCTTCAAGGTAGCATAGAACCCATCATCCTTCTCTCCGGTCTCTCCGGATGCCTCCTCGTAATCCGCCGGGCCTATGTCGATAATGAGGGACGGGTCGACACCGAGAGCCGAGGCAACGGACTCAGCGCTAGCCTCTCGTCTCGTGAGGAGCCGCGCCTCGGTATCGCGGTCCTCTGCGGCCACCAGACGGTCTAACTCAGAAGCAAACCCCCGGGCCGAGTGCTCCAGCCGTTCCATCAGGACGTGAGCATCTTCGGCCTGGTCGAGCGGGTGCGGCAGCAGTCCATGTGTGACATTTACGTGGTGGGAACACTGTAGGCATAGACGGCGGCCCTTCTTCGTCGCTTGCAGGGATGAGGTGGCTAACAGTTCAATGCTGACCCAGCCGTTGCCCTCCATCAGGTCATGTACAGTGGAAGACAGTGCTGATAGGCGAGAACACAAAGCCCGCGTTGCGACAGTGGATGAAATGGCTGCCAGCTCCCATTCCATGCTGAGCGACAGGCTGAGCGCGGCCAGACGTGAGGCGGCGTCTTCCCAGCCACGTGTCTTGCCTGCCGGCGGCGGCGATTGCAAAGGGTCCCACATACCCACCGAGCGCGCTACTTCGAGGAGGGCGGCTATGTCGCTCGAAATCGTCGCCATGTGCCGGGTGATGGCCACGATGTTGGGTTCTCTGACGTCTTGGCTGGGCCACATTGGCTCAAACTTGATCAGACCCGGTCGCGCGCTATTGCTCTGGTCGCGTGTCTCCTGGTCTTCACGGTTCAGCTTGCGCGCCGCCTCGAGGAAGGTAGCAAGACGGTGAGCGTCATTGAAGGGGGAAGACGATGGCGGCCAAGGGGATGGCGGTAGATGGCATATAGGATGCAGCTCAGGCAAAGCACGGTGTACGCTGTCGTCCTCATCACTAGCAGCGCAGTTTGCAAAAAACGGGCAGACCCCGTTGCCTAGATCGTGGATGGTGTGCTGGTACTCGTCGAGAATCCGGTCCAAGGCGTCGCAGTCGTTGAGTACGGTGAGGCGACCGGCAGTGCCGTTGGTACTATTTCCCAACACCTGTCCCTGCAATCGTCGCCTCTGGAACAAATCAGGCGAGGAGGGGAGGGAAGAAAGGGGAGGGATTGAGGAGGAGTAAAAGAAGAGGTTGGAGGCATCGTCGTCAAGAGACGCCACAAAATTGAGATATGTCTGCGCCGATTCAAGCTGATCCACAACGTTTGGAATCCAGAGTCGCGCCTCAGTAGTCCAGTACTCCTTCCAGAGCCTGGTGACCCAGAGGGCAGATGACGAGATGGAGTTTGATAGACGCGATGCAGCGGACCGACTCAATTTCGCGTACGGGTGTGCACGACTTATATCCCTAACAAGCTCATGAGCCAGCTCACCTACGACTTCGAGCTCGCGGGAGAGGATGGGCAGATCCATGTTCTCGACGGAGTTCTGCTTCCGCTGCTGCTGCTGCTCGAGGTCTATCAAGATGCGAGGAATCTCGGCCCATTCCTCAGCGACGGAGAGGACCTCGGAGAAGATGGGTAGGACGGCAGTAGCATGCTGGACCTCGGCGAGGTTCTCGCTTGGACACCCGTCCCGAGGCCACGGAATCAATGACAAAGGCAGCAGCAGGCAAAGGAGAGCGACAATGACGGCTAGCGGAGAGGCAGCCACTGCAGACGAGAGGATGCGGGTAAGTGCCAGCCCTACTGTCGGGCACGGACGAGGCAACGCAACAGTCATAAGCCCCCGCTGCCAACCACCCGACACTTTGTTGTTCTTGTGCTCGTTCGGTTCGACGCCATGTTGGTTGGTCGGACACAGGAGGACGGGGTTGTATTCGACGATGTACCTTGGGGGCGTTGGCGTCAGCACGGTTGGGGCAGCCTTGTACAGCGCCACGCCGTCGGGGTTTTCGAAATGGAGGGAGAGGGGGCGGCCTGGGGCGGGGACGAAGGGCTCGTGGAAGCAGAGTTCGATGGGCTGCAGAAGAAATTCGGCGTGTTCGTCGTCATCGGTGTCGTCAGCGTCGTTGTCGTGACCGTCGTTGTCGTTATCGTCGTCGTCGTCGCCGCCGGTGTTGTCGAGCTCAAGACCGGTGGTCGGCTGACGGAGGGCGGCCTTGGAGATGCTGACGCTGAAGCGCAGCGCGCTGAAGCCGTCTCGGGGATGGTGCGACGTCTCGATCGAGGGGAACGTCGTCGGCGAAGGAGATTCGGACCATGCGGCATGGTCGCGGGCATTGGTGTTGTTGGCGTCAGCGTCGTGGTCGTTGTCGTCGGACATGGCGGTGGGTGGCTGGTTGGACTCGGTGCAGGAAACAAGAGGGAAAACGCACACGCGCGCGTGAGGAGTAGAAGAGTAGTAATGGGAGCATGCTGGGCGGTGGGATCAATCCAGAATCGAGCTTTGTTGTGTTTGTTATGAAAAGTCGAGATTTGTTTGTGGCTGTTGGGACTGCGAATTGTGTGTTACACCAGCAGCTCTGGCTCTTCCAGATAGGTACATGTGGATACTGGAGATACCTATGCAGACACAGATACGTACACGCACGCACTCCCGCACCAGGCAGCTGCCAGATAACGGTGTCGGAAAACGATGGGTCCGGAAAAGACGTTCTCGGAAACGGCGGACCCTGAGAATGAAAAAACGTGCCCGCAATGCAGAGGAGGGAGGTCCTTGCTGTATTACGTAATCACACTTTGGCTCCATTTCATCATTCCTAGGTTTTGAAAACACCATCGCCAGCATCACCAGCATCACCAGCATCACCAGCATCACCAGCATCACCAGCATCACCAGCATCACCAGCATCACCAGCATCAGCATCACCAAGCAATCATTTGTTCCAGAGAACAGAAACTGAAATTTGTAACGAAGCGAATTGCCATTTCTCTTTTGTAGTACATTCACCTGCTCACACATGGAGACATCTATATCTCGACATCCCTCCCCCCACGGTCCATGTCCCCTTTCTCCGGACCCAAGTACTATGTACACGCCCTCCCCCGTTCAAACCCTGCACCCCCTCTCATTAACAGACTCCTCCAATCGCACATCCCTCTCCTTACCCCAGAGATCCATGTTACTGGGAGAAGGAAGATGGATGGCGATGAAAGACGTTGGATGCACGCTAAGCAAGAGACAGACGAGAGCTTGTTTCTCTCGATCTGACTGCTGCCCGCCACCACCACCACCCCTGTGAACCGGAGACACGTCATCCCATGGCTGGCCAGACCATGAGGCGACGACATCGGCGGGCAAGGGTTGTGGTGTTGGTGGCGTAGCGCCAGCCAGCCTCTCCGTTACTCAGTCCAACGACGACGTACCTCCCCTCCTGTGACCCAGAGACGCATCGCCCCATGGCTGGCCAGACCATGGGAAGACAACATCGGTGGAAGACAAGGTGGTAGGGACGCGCCGGGAAGAGACGGACGAGGACTGGCTCGCATCTACCTGCGAACGAACTGACTCCAACACAAGGAGAGTCGTGAGTTCGCCGCTCGACCCTGAGGATGGGGAGAGCGTGACAGGTGATTGCTCGACCGCTGAGGGAGCGAGTTGTGGTTTGTTGCTCGACCGCTGATGAGTGGGAGCGAGTTGTTTTTGTGTGGTTGTGTGGTTTGCTCGACCGCTGATGGGTGGGAGCGAGTTGTTTTTGTGTGGTTGTGTGGTTTGCTCGACCGCTGATGGGTGGGAGCGAGTTGTGGTTGTGTGGTTGTGTGGTTGTGTGGTTGTGGTTTGTTTGTTTGTTTGAGAGGGGAGCGTTGTGGTAGTTGCTTGTCCCATGATGGGAGAGAAACGCAGGTGTGGAAGTGTGATGCACGACGAGAGGTGAACGCGAGATGTGTGTGGTTTCTGCTGACCCCGTGGTAGAAAGTTTGTGTTGGTCAGAGTCTCGGTCGCCTTCGTCATCGTCCATGAACAAGAAGAGAATCTGGATGAAGGAGGCGGGCGAGGGCCGTCTTCATATGTCCCGTCTTCATCCGACATCGCTCCTGGTATCCGCCTGCCGTCGTCTTCCGTCGTCTTCCATCGTGTACCTCATGTCCATCAGTTCACCGGTTGTCGCCGTCCAAGAGCTGTCTGATGTCTCGGGACATCTCCATCGAAAAGAGCGGTCTGGAGTCGTTGGGCGATGTGGCTTCGCCATGAGGAACGAACGGAGAGGGATGGGCTTGATGGGAAATGGCGTACGAGGAGTCTGGCGATGTGTCTGTCGAGTTGGTTGGTGGTTGGTGGTTGGCGGTTGACCATGCGATGCTTGCTGCTGGTTCGTTCATGCGGGGCGGGGCGGGGCGGGGTCGCCCAAGGTTCACGGAGGTCTGCAGTGGAGGCAGCTACCTAATGCAGGTTTACGCATGTCTCGCTGCCAGCTGGTGCGCCCACCTTCTTAGCGCCAGACACATCGAGGAGATGGCTGGCGAGGAGGGCGCCGGTACTGGCTGGTGATGTCACTCGCCTCACCGTCAAGGCAAACCGATCCATCTGTGAGAAGACCGACCGCCTTAGCTACGTATCTCTCTTGTTGCCTCTTGCTTTCCAGCTACCGAGCAAGCCCACCAGCCTGCCAGCCACCTTGCCTGCCCCCTCGCCCATGCGGCCCTGCCCACACACAGCGGTCCAGGCTCCGCTCCAGTCTCCAGGCTCCAGGCTCCACCGCTCCAGCTCCTTGCAGTGTTCATGCAGGGACCATGTACATGTACGACCCACACAGGTACGAGCGGGCAGTAGGCAAGGCAAGGGAGGAGCGTCTGCCCGCTTTAGGCGCATGCACCCTGAGAACCGTTGAGAGCGGATCAGCAGAAGCAAAAACAGAAAGTGATAACAGTTCGTGCCAGACCACAGGTATGAACCCACGGCAAGATGCATAACCAAGTGGAGAAAGAACGAACCGGTTCATGCCCCCTCACCCTCCGTCCCCCACTCCACGGTACATCATCTTGCCTGCTCGCATGCAATTTGTGCATGCCATGCTGCTCGCGCTTGCATGCAATTTGTGCATGCCATGCCGCTCGCGCTTGCATGCAATTTGTGCATGCCATGCCGCTCGCGCTTGCTGCATGCCATGCCATGCTGTGTCATCTCAACTCTTGCACGTGGCGACGAACCGATTCTTCCACAGTGTTCATCCCTTCATTAGTTCATTGGAATCAATTGCGCGTCAAGAGGAATTGGTTGCATGAATCGCTTGGGGAGCACGCAATGTTTCCTTGCATCTGCCACGCACACCCGATATCGGCGCTGTTTTATGTCACCCGAGGAGTTCATTCACTGAACAAACAGAAGCTGCCTTGGATGCGAGCCTGTGGGGTACGTACCTGCTCCATTTGCGAAGGTGGGGGCAGTGCCGGTGGAGGTACACCTGCAGTACCTACCCTGGAGGGTGGGCCTGTCAAGGTACCTGGGCACCTAAGGTAGGTACCTACGCAAGGTCATCACCTAGCAAAGCAACCACCAGAAATGCCAGCACCAAAGTTTATCAATCGATTGATTTGTGCCACTATTCGCAAGCCAGCCTGCAACCTGTGCGAAGTCTACCCTAAGCAAACGCTGCTGCTGTCCGCCTCTTGGAAGCATTAAGCCGCTCAACCACCACAAGGCGCAACATCCGCTCCCCACGATTCCACGCCGACTGCTCGCTGTTCAAAGCAGCCTCTCGCACCTGGCCACAGAGCTCGACCCTCTCGCGCTCCAAACTCTCCAACCGGTCGACGTCCTCTGAGGGGGAGGATGACGATGATGATGGCGATGATGAACGGGAGCCCGACGGCGGTCTGGGGAATGCCCCGCGCCGCTCGTTCGCCATGATGTCAATGATCCGGCGACGAAGGTCGATCATCTGCAACGACCTGTGCTGCTGTTCTCCAAGTGACAATGCTGGCCCTCGACCCAGGGGTGTGGCCGCGCGTCGGGGCTCCAAAGCCACCATTCTTTCGGGCTCCGGGAGCACCACTCGCCCACCAGACTTTGGGGACACCGCTCGCTCAGATTGGGCCGGGTCAGGATGGGCTCGCTCAGAATGGGCTTGCTCAGGATGGGCTCGCTCAAGTTGCGCTCGCTCATGCTGCGCTGGATCGGGTCGCGCTCGCTCGAGTTGCGCTCGCTCATGCTGCGCTGGATCGGGTCGCGCTCGCTCGAGTTGCGCTCGCTCATGCTGCGCTGGATCGGGTCGCGCTCGCTCAAGCTGCGCTCGCTCAGGCTGCGCTGGATCGGGTCGCGCTCGCCTAGATCGCGCTCGCTCCGGGCTTGGCCACTTCAGTCGCACCGGATTTATGACGGCATCGCGTATCTCTCCCCATCCCCCCGAGTCGTCGCCCGAAGAATCATTGTTTGTATCGTCAGGCCATTCGTCTCGTCCGTGGTCGCGACGGCGCTGTCGAGCGACCGAAGGGGAGGGGGTCTCTGGCGGAGTCGGGAAACGGCGGCTTCTTTTGTCACCGCCGCCGTTGTCGCCGCCGTTGTCGCCGCCGTTGTCGCCGCCGTCGCCGCCGCCGTCTTCATCTTCGTTGTTCGCTTCCTTCAACCCAGCAGCCGCCATCCACTTCCGTCGCACTGCCTCGTCCCAGATGAATTGCTCCGTCATGGCCTTGCTGTCAAACGTCTGCTCGATCATGCCATCTTCCACCCAGCGGCTCATCTCGTACGCGAAATGCGTGAGCATGCGGTCGCGGAACCCAAACCAATGCGCCTCGCTGGCCCGTGAGGCGTCGAAGCCCACAGCCTTGGCCGCCCCCTTGAGCGCCTCCTCGGTGCAACCGTCACATGAGGCGCGCTGCGTGGGGGACAGTGAGGCTGGAGAGTGCGAGTGCTGCGCGAGGAAGCCGCGGAATGTCAGCTTGTCGTCGACCGTCCATTGGATGGTGGCGCGCCGGCCGCTGCTGAGGCCCTTCGTCTTGGAGCCGGGCGTCTTGAGGATCAGCAGGTCGAGGTAAAGCCCACGCCACTTTGCCGCCGGCGGCGCCTTTTGCCCGCCGTCTTTGCCCGAGGTTTGGCTTGGTGTCGAGGGGAGAGGAGGGTTGTCATTGCTTGCGCCTGGCGCTGAGGATACTCGTATTGGAGACGACATGCTTGACCAGTGTCGAGGAAACGCCCATCACAACACAACATGGGTAGATGGATGGATGGACGGGCATGATCAGGAGGGGCATGGAGGAAACCCCCAAAAATCGACGGGAGACGGGGGTAAGGGGGGGACCAAGGTTGACAAACGGCAGTGTGGTTCTTGTCGACCGGTTGCCGTTTGCTGGTGTACGTATTGGGGGTTGGGGAGTTGGGCACCTCCACCATCCATCCACCGAAATCTCACGTTCATCAAGATATCATAACTTCTCGACGTCCTCCCTCTCCCTCTCCTCAATCTCTCCCTCCTGAGAACACACCCTTCTTTCTCTCACTTGCTCCTCCCCATTGCACTACCATCTCACCCAATCTCCTCTCCACAAGGCCAACATGGAGTCCTCAGGCCCCCCAGCACAACCAAGCGTCAGCCTGATGACAGACAAGTCCATCCAGTGCCTCGACCACTTCATCGCCCACGGCAGCGACCTGAACAAGCTGCCGTTCTCGCCTACAACAAGGTCCGCCCTCGAACTCATGGGCTCGTCCAGCCCGGTGACTGCTGAGGTATGGGGCACGCTGCCGCGCAATCTTCAGCAGCGCATCATTGAGATCAAGCGGTGCCGCCCGCAGCTCTTTGACAGATCGCCCTCAGTCTCTGTAGTCACTGGACGAGAGGGCAGCGTCGTTTCGTCGCCATGGCCTTCTGATATCAGCCGTGTCTCGTTATGGCCGTCAGACCCAGGTCGACTCCCCTTCCATGCCCTCCAGAAGCGTCAGGAGAGAACCTGGGCTGAGATGTCCAACGCTCCTGATGACCTCGCCGCCTATCCAGCTCTTGTTGCAGCTCCGGCTTTACCTCCCGCTTCCACGTCCGCGCCTACCCATGCCTACGTCGCCAACCCAACCCCTCCAGGGCCACTTGCAAAGACCCCGATCCAGCAGGGGTTGCCATTGTTTTCTTTGGGTGATGGCAGAGGCCAGGTCGCGGCTCCAGAACGCTCTCAGAAACCTGCACCATCTGGGTACGTCTACCCATTCCAAGACAGCCCAGCAATTGCGTCTCCGGCTAGATGTAAGAAGAGTTTGAGTCCCCCCCCCTCCTCTTTTCTGCAGCATGATTCCTTGTATGGCATTTTGAAAGCTGACTGTATGTTAAGATGAGAACATGCCAGAAGTATCGTACCAGATCCAGTCTCCCAGACGAGCTGCCCCTGCCGCCGGATCTTCGAATCTTCGTTACGACAAGCCCTACAACCCATGGGAACAAGAACATACTACCAATAAGACCGAGAATGAGATGAAGTTCCTGGATAGGCTTGCCAAGCTGAGACAGAGCCACGAGCTTGCAGTATCGAGATGGAAGCAACACATGAACGCTCTGGTCGACGAGGAGGTCACTATGGCGAACCTCGAGCAGCAAGCCGTGGAGCTCACGGTGTCCTTGTCGGCTGAGCGTGCCCGTGGGGAAGAGGCGGATGACGCGTGGCGCGGAAAGCTTCGTGCCGATGATTCTTCTGGGCAGCGACGACCAAATGAACAAATGATCGGCATGGGAGGCTTAGGGCTCGGGATTGACTGTG